>JAMZAV010004107.1:0-51278 GCA_024449915.1 Sweltsa coloradensis
GACGACTATATCAGCATTCATACGGATTCAACTGCCTTAGAGATATAGATTCGGTGAATACCATTATTAGGCAGGCGGTGTTTATTACATGTTTACAATAAAATGGCGTCTTGGAGGCTTTAATGTAGACATAAGGCTTTATATTTACGTAGCTTTAGGTAGATATACAAGTACATTGTATTTTCAAGTGTTATTTATAGAATCTTGTAGTCATCTATTTAAACTGCCACAACAACAACTTCAATTCGAATCGAAATAGGATTGAGGAAGTCGTTTCGAATGTCCGTGATATATATATAAGCTTACACTTCAAGTCAAACCGAATTGAACTCAAACCGAATTCAGTCAATTCGGATTGAGGCTGTGATATACGTACTCATTGTCGGTGGCAGGTAATTCCTTCATATTCGGTGGCAGGTAATTTCTTCATTTTCCTCACTTTCTCCTCTAAATATTTAGACCGGTAAAAGATGCAGTCCCGGATTAAAGTTGTAAATGGGTATTATGAGCGGCAGATAGTGCTTAGCGGTGGTCTAAATGTTAGTCTCGGACTAAATTTCCTGGCCGTTGGTAAAAGCAGTGTTGGGGAAGGAACTTTTAAAAAGAACGCGTTCTCGTGAACACGTTCTTTTTTGTGAACTTTTCAGTGAACTTAGGCCCTACTCTTTTTTTTAAATGAATGGACTTGAACTTTTAAACGTTCATTCCGAGAACGAACTTTTCAGTTTTAGAAAGTTCATTTGTAAGTTCTTTCCGTGCGCCGAATAGCCGTCGACGCTTAAAACAATAACAAATCGTTGAAATCCTAGGCCTACGTTGACGCACGTTCAGCTGACTTTGACAAGATTCACGAAGTTAAAACGATGTACGCCAACTAATTCGGAAAAAAAATCTTGGAAGCCTAAAATGCTAAGTAGGCCTATCTGTCTTAATTTTACAAGCTGGTCGACGAGAATGTAGTACAAATCATCAACACGATCAAAGACAGATCAACACTTTCGTCCGACTCAAACTTGCGCGTAGATTGGTAGGCCTACTTGAACACTCCTAATGTTTTTCCTCGTGTTTTTCTTCATTTTACGCCAGCCTTTAATAAAATAGTGATTTTTTTTACAAAAGAACTTAGCCTAAAAAAAAACTTGGTTCATATTTTAGACGAACTTGAACTTTTTAAAAGTTCATTATTTGAGGTGTGAACTGAGCTTTTAAAAAGTTCATTTTAAAAAAGAACTGACCCAACACTGGGTAAATGGAGCCTCTAAATTTTAGGTGTGGACTAAATATCTGGAAATTGTCGGCTATTTTAAACACTGACAGTGATTCAGATGAGGAATTTTTAGCTGATATTCACCATAGAGGAAGAAGAGAAAAGGTTTGTAGGGACTAGGGAGAGATGCAATTATTTTGGCACAGAGTTTTTCGTTCGTTTTCATCACTATTGCCTCTGCTTGAACCAAGCCTGGAAACTGCCACGGATAGGTAAGTGAAGGTCCTCGACCACAATCGTCGATGGTCGAGGACCTTCAGAGGACCTTAATTCAGTTTTTTAAGTGATAATATTGTAGTTGGACTTATTCATTAGGCTACATGTAATAAGCAATGACACATGTCACAAGTGATTTATTACAAAGTAGGTAGGCTTTAGTTTCCGTCACCTTTAAAAGGAACCAATCCGGATATCACTTTACTGTGTGGGTGGGGTTTATCTGCCCGGTTCATTTGAAAAGAGTGAGCACATGGTAATACATCCGTGAAGCACGTAGTCAACTGTGGGCCTTCGCGGGCAGCGGGGGGGAGAGGGAAGCCAATCCCAGCACGGCCTGCACCCTCGCACTGCACCCTCGTTAACGACCCTCTTACCACCCCAATTTTAATCGTTTCTGATCTGAAAAGCAGATGCATGTTGCCATGCTTTGCGTCGGTCTTCTTTTCAAACACAAACACATCTTCACACACTCATCTGGTAGAGGTCCGAGCAATATATGGCAGCACTGGTGCTATATTTCAAACTGCCCGCGCTCAAATATGCCCCCTCCTAACTTCAACCACTACGTCCGGTTTGGTTCCTTTAAAAGTTGCAACTAAGTATAGTTGATGATTTAATGGCTTTTTATTGCGGCCTAGACACTCAGTGGCGTATCCAGGATTTTATAAAGGGGGGGGGGGGGGGTTCTACCAATTAATTCATAGATGTACCAAAGGCTAAGTGGGGGGTCCGGAGGCTTGCCTCCCGGAATTTTTTTCTCCTTAACAAGGTAATTTTGGTGAAAATCTGTGCGTTTTAAAGCATCATCATTGATAGCCCACTGTATTTTTTATACAATCTCTTTGCTGTAGCCAAAGTATCGTGCTTGACGGTCAATCGGTGGAGGATCTCCTGGCAGTGTAGCGAGATATGCTGTATTCTTAATCTTTTCAAATTGTGTGTTGTCCAGTGGCGTCGGAACAGGGGGGGGGGGGCAAGGGGGGCATTGCCCCCCTAACTTTCATGCCATGGGGGCATAGGGGGGCAGATTTTAGAGTTGAAAACAGATATATGTATGTGGTCCTTGGCTGCGTGCCCGAAAAATCAAGATTTCTACTTTACTTTTTGGGAAATCAACGTCGGATGATCCTGTCAACAATTCATTTCCAGGAAGAAACAACCCAACAATAGCAGGAATGTTAGGTTGGCTGACGTACCCTATGATCAGTGGACGTACCCCATGCACTGAACCGTCTATCCGGCTATCTTTATAACCAGCCAGCCGTCTTGTATTGTGTGTTGGTTTCAAAGATTAAATTGATATCGTAACTTTAAATATGAAACGTACTAAACAGCCTTCAGTTTGTTTGTTTGTTTTTTTTTTAAGAAGAGGGTAAAAAAAATATGTTTGCCTGTAGCCTTCGTCATTACATAAAAAAAATAGGTTATAATTTATTAAAATGGGCTACTTCACGTTCATTTTTTGAGTTTTTAGATCGCAGATTGTTGATGTAAAACACCGTTTACAGAGTCCGAGTGCAGTTAAAACATGGGGTCGGGGTCACGGGGTAGAAAAACCGTAGGGTATAAGCGCCATTCAACATAAAATCTATGGCTTCAATTTCTATGTTTAAAAGTGTGCGCCGTTCGGTATAAAAATGTTTGTTTTTTTCAGAGTCAAATGGTCTTTAACAAATTTTGTCAGGAGCGCCGTTCAACCTAAAATTGTCAGCTAATATTTCTAAGTATTGTAAAATTGTTGTGATGTACCATTCAACATAAGCGTCATTCAACATAATTCGATTCTCGCGACTGGTCGTTCAGTATAATGTTTTAGGTCGAATGACCCATCGCGACGGGCCGTTCGGTATAAAGTTTTAGGTTGAAAGACCCATCGCGACGGGGCATTCGGTATAAAGTTTTAGGTCGAATGACCCGTCGCGACGGGGCATACGGTATAAAGTTTTAGGTCGAATGACCCATCGCGACGGGCCGTAAGGTATAAAGTTTTAGGTCGAACGGTCCATGGCATCCATGGCAACCAACAGGCAAGCGTCATGCCAAGTGCTTGGTACTCCGTTTAAATCCGCAACCTGCAATACAGTTGTGTGTGGAGGGTTGACGTATATCTCTGTGCAGGGGCAAAATAGAAGTCCTGATGTTAATTTACTAGGAAAACACCAAAGACTTGATTGATGTTTAAAAATGTGTATGCAATGCGGAATTATACGCGGTGGTGGTCATGGAGATATAAATATTATTATTAATATTCTGTTGGGAGGCAAGCGACATTTCTCCCCTGGTGTTCCCTACCACCCTTAATATTGGAATGGATACTGGATAGTATTCTATACATTTTGCTTATTGTAATCTAGGTGCCGGTTAGGGCGCCGCAGCCAAGCCGCGGTGCGCTACACACTCAGGCACCTTATACAGCAAGCATAGTCGGGGTGATTTCGAGGTGTCACCCAGCCGTCATGAAACGTGATGTGAGCTTGAAAACTATCAAAATCGAGGGGATTTAGGTACCTGACAACACATGCCAAATTTGGTTGGGATACGAGCATTTCTTCTTGGTGAAAAAATGGCTTGAAACATGCTCAAAGTTAGCTACTACTGCTAGCTACTGCTACGGTCTTATTCGTCACTTTCAATCGGCCCGCGATTCTGACCAAACGGGTGGGGCTACAACGTTCATATTTTACATGGACATTAAGGTAATAGTAATATAGGGTGTTTTGAAAGAAAAAATTGAAAAAGTTTGCTGGAAGGCTTCCAAATAATTTGTTTCAATATAAGCCTTATACAAGAATATAATCAACTAGTTACTTGACAATGATCGACTACATTGTTTACAAAAAGCAAGTCTTTGGGCCACAAGAAATTTTTCTCATATCGTTAATTGGTTATTCCATAGAAATTAAATCAACTTTGATAAAATTATTATTGAGCGAGCGAAGCGAGCGTCTCCACTTGACTCTTATGGCTCGAATGTCGTTTTTTTTTTCTGTTACTGCTTCGGTACAGGTCGCACCATTTCTCTGATCGACCTGAAATTTGGCACACATGTACATACCACCTATGCGGGTTGCTGTATAGTTTTGTGGCAAAATCGTCCAAAAAGTTAAAAAGTTACATTAAAGTTAATCGAAAGTTTTTTTTTCAAACTAAACGGAGACAAAATCTGAGGTGGCCAAATCATTAAGAATGTCCGTTCGGTCACGAATATGTTAATTTTATTTTGATCCGATAAGTAGTGTAGATGGAAATTACATTATAACAAAGTACCGTTACCATGGCAACGGAAAGTCGCGCAGCTTTTTTGGCTCATGATAGAGGTCGAACGGAGGCTCGAATCGAGTTGAAATTTTGACCATCCGCAAGCTTTGTTCCCGATTGAATGCCATTAGTTTTGTGGCAAAATCGTTCAAAAAGTTATAAAGTTACATTAAAGTTAATCTAAAGTTTAAAAAAAAAACTAAACGGCGACAAAATCTGAGGTAGCCAAATCATTTAGAATGTCCATCCGGTCACGAATATGTTAATTTTATTTTGATCCGATAAGTAGTGTACATAGAAATTACATTTTAACAAAAGTAACGGCACTGCCACCTAGAAGTAATCAAGAGTTAAAATAGTTTTCCCAAAGAAATGATGTCAAGGTCCTCTAGATGGCGGTGGATTTTATCCATTCTCTCCTATTTTACAAATTTTCAGCTAAATCGGTCAAGACCTTAAAGACTTATTGGTATGTAACATTATGGGAATGTCGTACTCGGGTCGTGTTGCACGTACCGGTGCTCGCTCAACAACGCGACGGGACTTAAGCGTTTTTCTAGTATTTTAACTAGGAAGCTTCGCAAACGCTGTTTCAGGCGCGATGTTGGATGAGCGTAATTTTTTTAAACGAAAAAAAGCGTCAAATTGCTATTTTCATGAAAAATTATTTTTCGATTGCGCTCAAATTTCATGCCAATATACTTATTCATAACATTAAAGTTCTGTGAAACAATCATTACAATCGGATAAAACATGTAGGTGTTATAAGTCAAAGAAATGTTTTGAAAATAAAAAAAACGTAAAATTGCGATTTTCATAAGAAATAAATTTTCAATTGCGCTCAAATTTTACACGAATATATTATTTATAAATTTTAGGTTCTGTGAAAATTTCATCACAATCGGATAAAGCATGTAGGTGTTATAAGTCGAAATAAGTTTTTAAAAATAAAAAAAATCGCAAAGTTGCGATTTTCATATAAAATAATTTTTCGATTGCGCTCAAAAACGTGGCAGTTCTAAGTTCAGAGATTTCGAAGGCCTCCAGAAAATGTCATCGCAATTGGATTATCGGTTTAGCCGGAATCGTGTTAACAGACAGACAAAAATACAAAAAGAAAAATGCATTCCGTATTTTTTCTCTCCAGTGTAGTGAAATGGATTCTTCGTTTCGCTCTCTACGCTCATCCAACAAATAATTTGTAATTGAACTTAAAAAAGTAATGAGATCATACACATAACAAAAACTTGTAAAAATACAGTCAAACCTTACACACTCAAAAAGAAATGAGATCTAAAAAAGGGCCAAGCTCATTCTACCCTTCCACATTTGCGCATTCTTAATTCATAAAGGTACAGTGTCCCGTAACAGCATCCTTGAAAAGCTTGGCAAAAAAGAATTTGCTTGATATTACGTTTGAATTAGTTAGAAAAAAAGAACTTGGATAAACTATTACGTTTAAATTAATATTGCAAATTCTATTCTATGAAGTGGCCAATTTTTGTGAATATTAACGAAAAAATGTTTCAAAACTAACTTATATGTGAATAATTTCTGTAAAGGTAAAACGTTTTGTAGTCTATAACATTCTAAAGTGCTTAATTTATTTTCAAAAGTAATCATCTTCACTATTTTATTTTGAATAGAGATTATGCTATTTAGCTGTGAGAACGAAGCATTTCCCCAAATTAACAGACCGTAAGAAATAACCGACTCTGCAAGGGCTATATAAACCATCTTAACATATTTAAATGGTAAAATACTTTTAACTGCATATAATTGGTAAGCGCATGACCTTAAGCGTTTACATATTTTTTCAGTTTGTATATTCCAACTAAAGCTACTATCAATCTCCAACCCCAATTACGGATGGCTGTAAACAGTTGCAATTGATGTATCACACGAATCGTCGTAATCGTCGTAATTTATAGGTCCACAAATGGCAACATTAAAACCTTTCTAGAAAAAAGTGAAAACATTATCTCTAAACTATTAAAATCAAATAAACATTTAGTAGTTTTGGGTGACTTTAATGTAAACGTCTCTCCAAATAGTAAAGACCCGAATAAAGATCAACTAATTAATCTCCTTAGCTCATTTAACCTTATACTCACCATAAATGAACCAACTAGAGTTGACCAAAGGTGGCAAACATCATCCATTATTGACAACATAGCAACAAATACTACACTTCCATTCAAGACACAGGTACTTAACCTTGGTATTGCCGACCATTATGCTCAAGAAATCAAAATTCAAAGTAACAATTTTATTCCTCCAACAACAACAAAAACAATTCAATCATTAAATGACACCACATTAGATAATCTTATCGAGAGACTTGATGAAGAAATGTGGGTTGATGTATCACAAGCTAAATTGGCTGATGATAAATACAATACATTTATACAGAAGCTGCAGTCATATATCAGTGAAAATTGTCCATTTAAAACTATAAAAAATAAACCATTCTACAAAAAGCAAAACTGGATATCGAAGGGTATAAAAATCTCTAGTTTAAATAAGAGAAGTCTTCTTTATATAAAAACTCATTTCCAAAACGTGACATTCCTTCAAACTTACGTTAAATCATATTTAAAAATTTATACACAAGTTTTAAAAACAGCAAAAAGTAATCAAATTAAGGACAGTATATCTCAAGCTAACAATAAATCAAAGTGTATCTGGAAAATTATAAATTCAGAGACAAATAGAAAACCTATTAAGCCCCATGAAAATATTAATCTACTCAATAGTAACAATGAATTAATAAATGACTCTAAAGTGGTAGCAAAAATCCTTAATAGCTATTTTGCTAATGAAGCCTCTGACCTAACAAATAACTTAGTAAATCAAGGAAATAATCAAAATCTTACTTTCATTGATTATTTGCATAAGACATACAAGAGCCCAGTAAATTCTTTATATTTTTATGAAACTGATATTAATGAAATAAAAAACATTGTTGGTAAGTTAAAATCATCTCACTCTGCAGGAGTAGATGGCATATCCACTATTGTTTTAAAGAAATGTATCCATATGTTAGCTGCACCTCTATGTGATATTTTCAATACCTGTCTAAAAGATGGGGTCTTTCCACAAGCACTAAAAATATCCAAAATAATTCCCATATATAAAAAAGAAAGTAAACTCCTTGCAAGTAATTATCGACCAATATCTATTCTACCTGCTGTTTCAAAAATATTGGAAAGAATTATTTATAACAGATTGATAAGCTTTTTAGAAAAGCACAACATTCTAACAGAAAGACAAAATGGATTCAGAAAGGGAAAATCTACTAGTGATACAATTAGAAGATTTCTATTAAACGTTACTAGTGAAATGGATTCAAATATTGATACTCTGGGTATATTCTGTGATCTCACCAAAGCTTTTGACTGTGTTGATCACAATATACTCCTCACTAAATTAGAATATTATGGAGTACGTGGTGCTGCGCTAAAATTATTAAAATCATACCTAACAAACAGAGTACAATATGTAGAAATAACTAGCAATGAAAATAATAAAATTTCACATACCATTTCGGACTCTGAGAAAATTATATGTGGTGTACCACAAGGGTCAATTCTTGGCCCTTTATTTTTCATTGTCTTTATCAATGATCTAACTGAAAGTATAGATGATGCTGAACTTTTTGCTGACGCTTTTTCCACAGTCATAAAGGCTGATGAAAGCAAAGCTCTTCGGGATAAATCAGAAGAAAGACTAAATGAATCAAATGGGTGGTTTACAGCTAACAAACTTATTTTAAACTCCAAAAAAACAAACTATATCCAATTCCACTCAATTCATGATTGTGAATTAATATATTGGTGTGAAATTTGAGCGCAATCGAAAAATAATTTCTTATGAAAATCGCAATTTTACACTTTTTCGTTTGAAAGACATACGCTCATCCAACAACGCGCCTGAAAAAGCGTTTGCGAAGCTTCCTAGTAGTTATAAAGGTAAAAGATTTCCTCCGCTTTCCGAACATCTCTTTCGCCCCCTGCACAGAGCTATACGTCAACCTTCCACACACAACTGTATTGCAGGTTGCGGAATTAACAGGAGTATCAAGCACTTGCCATGACGCTGCCTGTTAGTTGCCATGGACCGTTCGACCGCAAACTTTATGCTGAATGGCCCGTCGCTATGGGCCAAGACGGGTCTTTCGACCTAAAACTTTGTGTTGTAATGGACCGTTCGACCTAAAACTTTATACCTTACGGCCCGTCGCGAAGGGTCATTCGACCTAAAACTTTATACCTTACGGCCCGTCGCGATGGGTCATTCAGTATAAAACGTTATACTGAATGGTCGGTCGCGACGGGTCGTTCGAGCTAAAACATTGATGTCAACTTTACCGACAAATTTAGTACTCTAATAATATTTATTTGATGTGATGTACCATTCAGTATAAGCGCCATTCGATATAATTCGGTTTCTATCGAATGGTACGTACAGTATGGACCGCAACGTATAAAAACTCATTTTTATATCGAATGACCCGTACTGGAGGGGTCATTCAGTATAAATCCGTGCTTTCGGTGGTATGACCCTGTTGGGACGGGCCGCTCAACCTACATTTTAGGTCGAATGACCCTTATGTCGAATGGCGCATTTTGCACATTTTATGATTTTTTTATGTCGAATGACCCATGACGTCTTTATGTTGAATGGCGCTTATACCCTACGGTTTTTCTACCCCGTGACCCCGACCCAAAACATGACGAAATAACTGTAGTATGGTGAAAAAATTTTCGCCTTCCGCGAGAAGGACTCCGTCGGCTGGGGCTTCGCCCCAGACCCCAGCTACACCCTACCAAATCTACTTATGGATTTGCCCCCTCCAACTTTCAAAACGTTTCGACGCGCCTGGTGTTGTCCATTGCAATAAATTTATTTTTTGTCATTGACGCTGGCTTGAACATGTATTTTACCATGATGCTATCTCCCACAATTTCAATGACTTGGCCTGGCCACCATTGGTCGTCGTAAAGTAGGCCTACGGCAATCCAGGTTCCTTCAGAAAGTTCCCCGTATACCCTATGTGGGGGGTGTCTACCCCAACGTCTTCCCATCTGATTCTTCATCTTATTGTGATTGAAGAAGCTGATGCTGATTTTTGGTCTGGGGACCAGAAAATGGAGAGTTATTTGAGCATTGGATTGAGAAAGGACCGATTGGTTGACCTTTTTTAAACATTGCAAAAATAGGACCTATCCAGCAGGTTTGGGTCTTTTTCTTCTTCTTCTTCTTCTTCTTCTTCTAATCTTCTTCTTCTTTAAAGCCATGGCCACTGAACTAATTTAAATTCCATCTGGTCTGGCCAGTAGGCCTACCTACAATATAGTAGCCTAGTAGGCCTACATAATAAGTAACATGGTGTTTAATCCAAATCTCGCTGGTAATTTGTTGCAGTCAAAGCACATTTCTTACAAAAAAGATTTTTCTTGGGATTTCAATTTTTTTCAACTTAATATTTGTTTTTAGGAATGGTTTACCCTAACATTAAAACAACAAAACGGAAATATCATGCATCCCTACATTCTTGTATCAAAATCTAAGTCCGAACATTTATTCCGTCAGCACTCGTTCAAGCCTAGATGCGGACGGGACACAATTGATAAATTCCATAAAAAAATAATTTACCAACAAAATTTGTTTAAACTTTGTGTACTTCATTACTAATATGTAAATAAAGAGAATACAAAAAATCAAAAGTCTAGCTTTAGTTTTGATGGAGTTTTACAAAAGATTAGCTGGTAATCTGGTTCTCGAACTTAGCAAATTATTTTAAAAAATATATATTTTCATGGGAATGTAATATTTTTTCAAAATTTTTGTGTTTTAAGTATATATACACACACACAATAATAATTAAAAAAGAAATCATCAAAAAAATACACTCACTGTTATCAAAATCAAAATCTGAAAGTTTGTCCCGTCCGCACCCATTTTCCGATAAAATGTACACATATCATGACTTTGTTGCTTGGTGTGCCAAAAACACGTTATATCTTTGTAATACTAAGATTCTTCAGACTTTCTTCTTTAAAATGATATATAACATGAAGTAGTGAGGTACAAAAAATATTTTGCAATTTCAGTTTCACATTAGTGGAGAATGACCCTAAAGTGCACTTTCACTTTTTTGGGCAAGGGGGGGGGTGGGGGTGAGTTGTTCCTCCCACCTCCCCCCCTTTGATACACCACTGGACACTATGCCACAACTAGCAAGAGCATATTATAGGCCTAGGATGATCATTTATATATTTTATAATATGACACAAGAAGTGCGATGATGTCCTGTTATTTCTTTTTTTTACATTTTACAATAGCAATTGAAAGCCAAGAAAAGTGATCAAAGAAAATAAGATTGCTGCACAATGCATTCCTAATTTGGTTCTACATATATGCACAAACTTATTACCAGCATACTATATATCCCATCATATGCTATTAAAATATGGCAGGTCTGTATCTTTTTTGAAAATTGGATTGGTACGTCTGTTACTAAAAGTTCCTAAAGTTTTTGTTCTGAGTGACTCGACAGTTCAATATCTTCAAAAATTTGTTTTCTAAGTTAGATTATGGATGTGAATATGAAGTAATTTTTTCAATTGTCTAACTTTATGATTAGTTGATAAATTGTGGTAACAGACGTACTTTGAACGGTAACAGACGTACCATGGTACGTCTGTTACCACTGTTATTTCTCATATCCAATATTATTGTTTAAATTCTATGTCCATAAAAGTTTGTAAAAATACCACTAGAGTGGTAGGTTGAAAGCTCTCTTGTAAAAAATTGCTTCCATTGGCATGTTTTAGGTAGGCCTACAGTGTAAGGTAGGGCCTACATTATTAATTATTATTTCAAATTTTCTAAGTAAAGGGTAGGCCTACCGTATCCCAATATCAAAGATTATTCCACTGGAATTGAAGTGAAGTTGGTCAAGCTGTTGCACTAGAAGAATCTTAACACCTGGTAGATATTTAAATAAGTGATGCACCAATAATTAGATTTGTGCCTTTGTTACTGTCAAATTATCATAAAATAACTAGTACCGTGGAACACAACTGTTGGTAGCCAAAATTTTACAGATTATTTGGAAGCTAGAGTTGAGGTGAATTACAATTTACTTGAAAACCATATACCATAATCATAGTAGGCCTACATATTTACAGTTGAGGAGCCAGTTTCATAAACGGATATTGACACCATTGTGGAAATTCTCTCCCTTCCTGTGATGGATAACAGAAGTCATTGCTGTACTGCTTTAGAAATTCAATTTTACTGAATGATGGTAACAAAGTTTGATGTTTCATATCTAGGGATGTTAACTGATCAACGTAATGGAGCAGAATAAATTTACGTAATGGTTTGACCAGGTAGCAAAGGAATATTAAAAAGCAATTTTATTCCTACAAGGTACGTCTGTTACCGCCTATTTCTTTAAGATTAGACAATATCCTTATAAATTCATATGAAGTGATTTGTATATAAGTATGAGGTAGTCCTCTATCTTCTTATGTAGCTATTTTGTATTCATGAGAAAGTTTGTTCTGTTGTATTCATTCGGCAATCACAGACGTTTACCAATTTCTAACGTAGGCCTACCGGTAATGTCTAAACA
This sequence comes from Sweltsa coloradensis, assembly GCA_024449915.1. Classification (NCBI taxonomy): domain Eukaryota; kingdom Metazoa; phylum Arthropoda; class Insecta; order Plecoptera; family Chloroperlidae; genus Sweltsa; species Sweltsa coloradensis. The sequence continues at coordinate 12,390 of JAMZAV010004107.1, forward strand.
GATGTCCAAAAAAAAGAATATCTGGATGTAACTGACCAATAATGAACAGAGTAATTATATTTGATGATTTGATTAACTGATTTAACTGATAAATTTGATTTGATTAAAAAGAAGCATGATTGATGATATTTAGTATAAAATACCAGTTTTAATTCAGACAAGGTACGTCTGTTATCATACTTGGTACGTCTGTTACCAGCCTACTTCTTGCATAATAGGCAACATACTTAAAAATACACATGAAATGACTTGTGAATCTGATTAAGTACTATCTTGTAGCTATTTTGTATTAGAAGGTTTTTTATTTTGCATGCAATAATCACAGAGTTTTAATCATTTCTAACATACTGTAAAAACACGCGTCCATTAAAAGTACGTCTGTTACCGCTTGTTACAATCCCAGCAACGTGAAAAGTTGATATTGTACAGTAAAAATGTTTATACCATGAGAAAGCTCATCTTATTTCCTATTCATCCACATACTTACAATGTCTTTTTAATGAATGAATAACAATACAGTTAGGTTTGTTAATACAAAAATGTTGTCCGAAGGTACGTCTGTTACCCGTGTTTTGTCCCTATAGTAGTTTCAGTCGTCACATTGGAATTGCACCTTAACCTTTGTTGTAATGTGTACAATCAATACAATTAGGGCCTATTCCAATTTAACTCAATTCACAGGAATTTCTGATTGATTGAGCCAACTTTTTAACATGGCTTTTTCTATGTAATTCTCTTACAACGGACATAATTAGCTTTATGTCAATTAAATATAGGTAAGTATTTTTAAATAAACTTGTATTGCATAATTTTAAGACAACTTCTAGTTGCTATTTGCAATTATAAGATGTGCTGTGTGCAAAAACTTACTTACAATAATCAGTATAAATAATTACAATTGTGTTAAAGTTAAATCTGTCTGATTGGTAATTCTTTACCGTGGAATTGCCCAGTAGGCCTACGCCTAATATAAAGAACTTGAAGCAAAGAAAACCGGCATCTTCACAACATACCAAGGTATGTGTGAGTTCCAGATTAAATGAAGTTTTTTATACAAAATACATTAATTTTATACTAGACAACACTATTTGCTAGCTCTGACTTCCATTGAAGACATTAAACAATTCAATTTGAACCATGTAAATGCACTTCTAATGTTTTAATCTTTCCATCAAGTTTCTATTTAAGCCCTTGAACAAAACATGAGTCAATAGCATATTGAAAAAAAAGAGCAAAGCAAATATTGCCATTCCATTGAACTTTAGTGATTCTGAAAGAATAAGCTGTAAGCTTTAATTTGATGTATGACACATGCATGTAGCTTTAAATTTATATTTTGGCTATGAGGTTGATGAAATCATGTTTTTGCCCTATAGCCGCGCGGCTGTAGCAGCGCGGTCCGAGTCGCACGATCAGAACCGCTTGTTCAAATTCCAATCCCGCGACTTTTGTTTCAGTCGCCACGTGATTAGCATGGAGGAAACACTGTTGGTAGCGTATTTTCTCGAAGAAGAGGAAGAGGAATAATTGTTACTAGGCCTAAATATGCTAAATCAATTAAAAAGAAGTGACCCTTAACCAATGTAGGCCCTACTTGGCGAGGGACGAGGAGGGATTTCAAAGTATTCTAATACAGAGACATCTTTTGGACGATGCATCAGTGTGTAGGAAGTTTTTCTGCTTGAATATTGGCCAGTTCAATTACGTTTTGTCACTCAGCTTCACGAAAACAACAATAGTTCTATAGGAAAACACTTCCGATCGCGTGGCGGCTGCGGCTAGACTGCTCTAGGAGGCAGTCGAGTCGTCCGGTTCAAGTCGTCTCAAAAGAGTCGCGTCAGTCGCGCGGCCACTGTCGCGTCATTGGAACGGGTTCCATTCATTTAACTATAAAGGAGTGTGACTCATGTAGTGTTTGCAGCCGCGCGACTACAGCCGCGCGGCTATAGTCGTATCAGCCGTCCCATTGGAATCCACCTTTAGATACATATAATGCTGTTGACATCTGTAAGGATAGGTTTGTATTTTATTTAATATTAATAAATGTATTGTGTAACAGAATTACATAGGTCTATTGTAACAGAATTATGCTTTTGATTTAAATAGCTCTATAATGGGATAGGAATGAAATAAAAATAAAAACAAAAATTAAAACACAATTTCATTAGTCAGTCGATAGGTACGGCACATTAAACATAATTTTAGTCGTTTTAACAGTGGTAACAGAATTACCACATGGATGTAACAGAATTAAGCTTGAGATTTAGTTTAATTATGTGATAAGAGTGTCACAAAAATTAAAACATAACATGTCATTAGTCATTAAATAGGTAGGGCCTAGGCTGTATTATCATCATACAGTAAGCCTCTCTTCATAGGAAGAGGAATATACATCAATAGCCCTACCTAACTCAGTACTGAACGCTAATTTACCGAATACATCTTTGTTATAATTTTACGATCACTTTGGATCAAAATAGCTTTCTTTATAGAAATACCAGTAACCTTTGCCTACAATTCGGCTGATAAGAAATCGTGTGCAATACTCAACACTCGGGAAGAAAACATCCGTCTCTCCACTGTCAACGACAGCAATTTGAGAATCCGCAGTTTTATTGAAGTTACTCGCAGTTAAACTCGATCCAGTACAACTGACGTTCAGATGATCCCTAGCCCTGACGTTCCATACCAATGGTTGAAGTTCGCACTTGATTTGATTTGTAGATCAATTCCCACGTCGCTTCTCGTCGTTCCATTTGTCTATGTATTTGTATCTCGTCACAACACTTTCAAGTTCATCAAAGAATATCCGCTCAACGATCAAGTTTCCGCTATTTGCTCTTTCAAATCAATTATCAGCTGCTCGCATCGCCATCTCTGCGCTTTGTTTACAATTTACGTAATGTCATTGCCCTCCCAACAACAATCGGAAGTCAACAATCCATCAACCAATCATAGCTCAGTCCTCGGAAATCCAATACTAAGTCGAACAGACCACTACTCGTATCGGCACAAAATCTACGGTCGGCGAAACCATTCTCAAATCAATTTCACGAACTTTCTTCTGAATTGATAACAGTATTAAAACAGGGGACTTATTATTATTTTATCTAGCTAAAATAACTCGCTATTCATTGGCACCATTTATAACTCTAGGTCCAACATGCTAAGATAAATAATCGTAACACAATAACCCTTTCAATGCAACTTTGCAAGCAGATTATCACTTCTTGCCTCTTGCTTGGCTTAATATCTCCACTTTTATATCACGTATTACTTTATTCCCTAGCTCAAATCGAATTAGAATGTCGCCCCTAACTATTATTCACTGTATTATATATTCAATTCACGTAGACTTTACCTTCCACTGGCTCTCAATAATCTCAAATAACTTCGTAAACTCTCACTCGTAAACTTTATCTAGCGGCACACAGCGGCAAATACTCGGCTTTATCTTCTTACTGATCTCTCCCATATAACTTCATATATTCTTCGGCACAATTAACGTTATCTTCCTCAGCAACGCTGGACGTCTTCTAATCACCGTTTCTTCAATATTAACCCGGTATTCGTATTCCAAAAGCACTTTCTAAAACCACAATTCCACCTTCCCGAATCCTCTCCCACACGGCACAACCAGCCAACACAAACTCTCGTCACTGACTCCCTACTTATCTCTTCAATATAACTTCCTAGATCCGTCGGCACAATCAATCTTATCTTCTTCAGCAACGCTGGACGTATTCAAATCACCCTTTCCACAATATTAACCCGGTATTCGTATCTTGAAAGCACTTTCTAGGCCCACAGACCAACACTTCAGACCCCCGAAACCCACACGGCACATCCAGCCAACGCAATCTCTCGTCTCGAACTACCAAATGTTCCAAATATGGCGTCTTATCTGCACCAACCGCCCACCGAATCATGGTAAAATGTTAGGAATTTTGACCCAAACTGATCAATTGCATGGCGGTAAGCTAAATCGTCCAAAAGTGTTTCTGAATGAAGCAATGGCATTTCATCATTTTATTATAAGAAAATATTCCAATTAATTAACTACTATTACAATTATTATGGTTTAACTCAATGGAAACACATGATTCTTAATGTTTACTTGAATGAAATTTTATAACGTTTCTGTTTTTCTTATTGCCCATCCTGGATTATTTATATTTATATTATTATATTAATATTGTGACAAATGATAGTCTCAATGCTAAGTTAGGCTCATTTATAAATGCTGATAAGATCGCTATTTGACTGCGATTCAATGATTGATCATGATGTTTCGATCCAATAGATGTACTTCGATTAACCAAAAGGACCTGAGTCCACCCACTAGGCAGGCCGTTATGTTTCAACCTACAACATTAGGCCAATCTTCACTGTCCAAGAAGGCTTGCAAGTTGCCTACTTTGTTACTAACACACTGAATGTTCTGCGAAATCAGCACGAAAGCTACGTGCTCGACGGGTTCTTCGGACGATTTAGAAAAAAAACAACGGCTCACAGCTACTCCACTGGGCCAAAAGTCAGGGTTCATAAGAGTGTCAAACATTTCCAGCGGCGCACCCACTTTGAATGAGCTGTAGTTCCCCTTTGTGTTCTGCGATTCACACGTAAACTTTTTATCTGCATCCTTCTCTTTCAAGTAAAGAAGAACATCGCCGGACGTAACATCCTTGTGGAGCCCCCAAATATGAATCCAAGACACCCTTTCAGCCACCATCAGTGACAATCCCTTGTCAGCCTTTTTAATGCTTGAACCGGTAGGCCTACCTACAATCACTGGGCTACGACACGAAAACCCTCATCATCCTTTGATTTTACTTTTTTACCACTTATTTTTGTTTCCAAACTCTGACTAACAACTGACGCAAAAGACGCCTCCTTGGTTTCCACACGAGATAACGACTTTTCCGCACACACGTCATTAGGTTTATCACTTTCAGAATTAATAATTGGGTGTCTATTCACACCTACCCGTTTTGTTTGCCGCTCACTCCCGACTGGAATGTCGGGATTACTCGCCGTATGACTTGGCTTATCCACTACGTCAACATAGGCTACATCTTCCCAATGCCAACAGCTGTTGACGTCACGCATCGACTTGAGGGTTCTTGAAGTTCGCACACCTTGTTCTTCAGAAGTCTATTGCTTACCTCAAACTCACTAACCAGTCTTTTAAGAAGATCGTTTTCACGTCTCAAAAAGATCACCTCCACGACTGGGTCAACGACTTAGCACAGCTGGGAGCTTCGCGGCCACCATAGTCACTTGATGTTGATACCTGCTGTACACAGCGCGGGCATAGCTATTTCGCCAGTTCCTCGGTAGTTTCGTTAATAACTCCTTTTGCACTGAAGTTAGCCCACTTAGAACACTTAGTGTGTGTTCTGTTGTCACAGAGCACACACTTATAACCATTCACAATTTTTTTTGCGCATTTATAACACTTATTAATGCTATTATTTGGGGAACCGATATCAAGCTTGTCCTCGTTGTCCGCCATGACAGTTGGATGTAGTGAAACCACGTGACCCAAATTATAATTCATTTAGGGCCGGCTTTACGTAATATCCAATACGTCCAATGGTCCGCAGTTACCGACAGCTGCCTAAAATTACATTTTTCAAACATTTTCTCATAAATTGATTAGACCACGTAATGAGTCGATTGGGAATTGGATACTGGCATACCTTATAAAGATAAACACATAACTTTTTTTGCGATTCCAATGATGATCTTATGCAGGCATGGAATAGAGCGTGTCATTGGATTTACAAAAGGTTTTTCAGACAACAACATATTTAAATGTGACGAATTCTAAGGCGTATCGTTCGTCATGAAATAAGAATAATAATATAGCGAGAAGAATTATATCTCAGATTTTTATACTGGGGTAAGCAACAATTACACACACACACACACACACAAGACTAAAACATATGTTATAAATCGATTCTAATGTTTGGCAATATTTGTCATTCATTTCACGCGATGTTGTTCGCCCTCTCAAGAACAGACAGCACGGCAGCATCCCTACTTAGGAACGAATGCGGAGATAATGCACGGTAATTGACTGTGGCTAATTACTTCTGATGAAAAGAGGTAATTATTAGATTCTCGTTCATGTCTAGTTCATACTCGGGGAAGGAACTTTTTAAAAGAACGAGTTCCATTTTCTCGGAACTTTTAAAGGAACTTGATCCCTTTTTTGGTTGAGGAACTTTTAAGTGATCAAGTTCATATTTTCAAGGAACTTTTTAGAAAAAAGTACCTTAAAACATTCCAGTTACAATTAAGTAGCTAATTTTGTACTTAGAACCACTTTTCAGTATTCTTTATCAAACAGCTTAGCCATTATGTATCATTTATAATTTTCATATCATACGTATCATCATGATTCATGACCCTACCGCTCATCGTTCTCTTTGACAGCCTTACCCATGCTTGCAAGTTGTACACCAGTCACTCTGCAGTCGCATTAAACAAACTAAAAAGTAAAAGGGAACTTTTAAAAGGAACTTGAACTTTTTAGAGGTTAGGGTGTAAAAAGGAACTTGAACTTTATAAAAGTTCTTTTTTTAATTGACAAACTGAATATTTTAAAAGTTCCTTTTTAAACGGATTTTCCCCAAGTATGGTCTAGTTGTTCATAATGAAATTGTATCATGCGCTCTGCAACTGCAATCCGTTTTATTGGTTGTATTATTAGGCTTATTATCAAGTTGTTATTACCATTTTTAATTTTATACACATTGCTTACTGAGTTCCAAGCTTAGAGGAGGTACCAAGGATGCAATGTTGGTGTGGTTCTTTGTTTCTCTCCTGCACATCACGTATTGTGTATTCAAAGGGAGACACGCATGGGGTTTGTAGACTGGTATAAGACATAGTCTTAATTTTGCATGAAAATTTTAATTCAAAAGCCAACTTCAATCGTATTTACTATATTGTGTTCGATTTAGGGGATCGAACCGAAATAATTTTTATTTCGGTGCGGTTTTCGGTGCAACATTATTTTTTCGGTTCGGTTTTTGGTTCGGTTCGACCTTTTTAAGACGACGGTGGACGGTTAAACGGTTCCAATGTCCTTGAAGCGTTTACATGTCGAGTACCAAACTAGAACTGAACTGACATTTGGTGCAGCATCAACGCCATCTTACGGCAATTGCTCAAAACATCACTGTTACATAACCTTACTTTTTTGTCATTTTCGTAGATATGGGTAGGATTGAAGGCCTAGGCTTAGGCGTGGATGATCTACATTTGAAGTTGGAGCCCAACGAACAGAAGTTAAAAATAGATAAACATTTTAAAACTTATTTATAGACATTTGCAATTAGGCTGCATGTTTTTCAGTTCGGTTCCCTCTCAGGAAGCTGTTTACATGTGAGTACTCAGTACGGTATTTCGGTTCGGTCGCACCATTTCGTCGGACCGAACCCAACCGGTTTGGTATCTGATTTCATGTGTTTACATGAAGTACTGAGACCAAAAACCGTACTCAACTCCGTACTCAGTCCTCCATGTAAACAAGGCTGTTATTTTATTCATTTTATTTATTTATTTATCGTCTATCCTATTCAGATAAAAAACTAATTTGCAAAGGAGGACAACTAAATTAGAAGTTGTGTAGGTAGTATCACCTAGTATGACTTAAGTTATAAATAGGAATATATATTCTTTGATTGTGACCAAGTTTTAGGGACAGACTAGCAGTTGTCAACTCAACTTTTCAAGCATTATTATTATTATTATTATTATTTATTTAACGTCTATCCTATTCAGTTATAAAAACTGATTTACAAAGGAGGACAACTAAATAAATATAATAACATAGATGCAGACACAACAATGAACTACATTTAAGTAAATATTTGAAAAAGTAATAATTAAAAAATAACAATTAAATTTTGCATTTTGGGTTAGCTTCATTGAATTGCAACAACAAACAGTTTGTTTAGGGGTTCAAAGTAGGCCTACTAATAGTAGGCCTAACTGTTTATGTAATTGTTAGTAGAGTTTAGGAAGGCTTTGGTGGCACAGTAGGTATCTACTAACTTTGGGCGACTGGTTGGCAACGTATGCAAATTTTAGCATAGACTCTACGATAGGCGGGGACGGAGAAATCACGTATTTTTCCATTGCCTACACCGATTTAAAAAGTGTACTATACCAAAGGTCAATATCGGATAGCTAAGGTCCTTCCATTAATATTGAAATTTACTTATAATTACTTTACTTTTAACTCAGCTTTTAATTTTTTTGAAAAAAACCCAGCTTTAATATCCATTGTTTCCTTGCTAAAACGTTAACAACAGATATTAGAATGGGCGCCTCTATCCGCACAAGGGATTTTGTTTGGAATCGTTAGTAATGCTATATGCACAAGGATTCTTTTGTAACCAATGACAATTCACACTGCTGTAAGCCTACACACCTTGTGTGGGAATAAGCATTGCCAAATACACTCGATGACACTACCCTAGTTCCTTTCCCCTAGCGGACGCTCGTCGAACTCTACTGTGTTAACTCACCCCCCCCCCCCTAACAACTCCTTTTTGGGCGCAAATTGTTAATCACGATAGGGAACTTGATGGGGGGGGGGGGGGGTAAAAAACGTTTCTTTTGTATTTTTTCGGTACCTAGTCTAAATGTGCATTAAACAAAAAACTACAAACACTAATATTTCTTTAATATTTAAAATATAAAGAACTTTCACCCGAAAATGAGTTTTAGATCCAGGGGAGTTAAGGGGTTGTTTACATTTTTGGTTTTGTTATTTTTTCGGTAAATAGACCTATGCACTTTACAAAAAAAGTACAAGTAAAAAGTAGTTCTATTTAAAATTTTCGGACTTTCACCCGAAAAGGAGTTTGTAGGCCTAGAGGGTTAGGGTTGTTTACACTGGGGCCTTACTGGGGCTTTATTGGCAGCAACCATTGTGTTCAGTAATTATGGAATATCCCTGTTCGTACAGTTTGTCTTGTGATGGGCGCCTTGTGTGTACAGCTAAACCAATCATTCCGTAAAATCCTTGTGCATAGACATTCCCATATACCTATCAGAATACATATATTCAATATATTTGCACTGTCGAATGCTATGCAACTTTGAATAACCTTCTATAAAACGCACCCTTTTAACCCGTGTTTAGATGGCACCATGGGATTTTTTGCCCACCAGTCGGCGACAGCATCTGAAACACTCGTATCAACTGCAACCTTCCTATTTTAGTATCATAAACTTCATCAATTTTGTTACCAGTAGCCTACCATGTTTTCCTTAGTCTGGAAGTATTCCCTGGGCTGTAGATACCTAGGCCTAGTCACTTTAAAACTTAACGTTCCAAAACCTATTCAGAATTATGGTAAGTTTTCTTGCGTGACCATTGATTTTGGCATTCAACTTTATATTTTTACTTCTAGTGTCTTTTTTCTCTACAGTCACACATTTTTGTTTCAGTTTTTCTTTTTCAATTAGTTCATCATCATCCATTGCCATTTCTGCATTCCTCACTTCTGGCAAGGTCAAGCTTGGGTTTTGCACCCACATTTTTTTCACTTCTTTCTATCTTCTCATAATTGTATCTCTTCCACATCCTACATGATCTTTTGGGCTCCCCCCTTCTTCAAATATTTTTTTATACATTCTCTTGGACACCCTCTCTTTCATTGTTCGTTCCATTTCTCCAAACCATTTCAACTGTCTCCTTCCAACTTGGTCGCCTAACTCTAATGTCAATTTTTTTATTTCACACTTCGAGTCTTGCTCACTATGTTTCTTGGGAAACTCATCTCCTCATCAATTGAGATTTAAAAGAACGGCCAAGCCAAACATAGAACATTGAATTAGCACAAACTATTAAGTTTACGTTAAAAAATCAATTCTATGAGAAAAGTTTCAAATTCAATGCACCAACCTTGGCTTGGCCCTTCTTTTTTATTGCAATTCTTTTTAGGTATGGCTGCCTTTTCAGTTTTCACAATTGTTTTGTGTGCATAGGATTTAAAAAACCAACACAAAAGGCCAACATGTTTGTTTTAGTGTGCCACACATTGCATACCGGTAGGCCCTACATCAATTTATAACAATCTTTTCTTTTAACATTACCTAATAATAGTTTGCACACTTTCTGATTTCAGCATGGCTGAGTATAACAAAAACGCACAAGTATCTAGAGCCAACATTCTCAAATTTGGTGATGACATACCGCTTGGTGAATCTCTACCTTGGTGCGATTTCTTTACCGATAGTGCAACAATTGTTGACGTATCTTGTGGTTACAAGCACTCTGCTATGTTAACCAGTTCGGGATATGTTTACATCTTCGGAAGCAACTTCATCACTGGTTCGAACTCTCAGAATAAGGTGGGGAAGCCGGTTCTCGTGACCTTTCACAAAGACACAAGAATCATCAAGGTGGCTTGCGGTTGCGAGACTACTTTTTTCCTCTCTGATTCGGGTGACCTGTTTGCTTGCGGACTCAACCATCGGGGTCAGCTGGGAATCAATAACTTTCAAGACCAGTACACGCCGATCCAAGTGCCGGGGATACCGCTAATCAAGAAGATTTCTGCCGGGATGTGTCAGGCGGTCGCTCTCTCGTTAGCCGGCGACGTTTACGAAGCGGGCTTCAGCTTGCCAAAGGGCAAGTCATCGACGTTTACCCAGCAATTCAATCACAATCCCCCATTCATCGAAGTGTCGTGCGGGGGATTTCACTACGCTGGTTTGTGCGAGAACGGGAAGGTCTTTGTGATCGGAAGCAACAGCGTCGGTGAGCTGGGATCGTCCGAGAATCCCGACCAGGTTAATGTCCTCTCGCTCACCCAGAAACCCGTCAGTTTGCCGACAAAGGCTTGTGCGATTGCGTGCGGAATGTTCCACACGGTGGCACTGACTGTCGACGGCACGGCCTGGGCTTGGGGGCTCAATGCTCACGGGCAGCTTGGGGTCGGAACGAGAGTCAACTGTTTTTCTCCGACAAGAATGATCGGGCTCGAAAGTTTTTTCATAACAAAAATCGCAGCGGGTGGTCATCACTCTGCAGTGTTGACGGACAAGGGGTGCATTTTTATGTGCGGGAGAGGTGAGGACGGCGAATTGGTCAAAGGACGAACGAGCCTTGATATTATGACAGAGGTGATGAGTTCGTTGGCACCTTCCAGCTTTGTTGGAAAACAAGTGGCGTGCTCGTGGTCGTACACACTCGTTTTGGTTAAGAGTGTTCCCGAAAACCAAAATGAACCCGAAATCAATCCCGACATAAAGAGCGAATTAACAGAGTGGGAAAGCAACATCCTAGCATCTCTAAAATGCCCAATCTGTAACAAGGTCATGTGTGCTCCAATACACCTGTGCGCAAAGGGGCACAATATCTGCGATGCTTGCCGTAAGAACGCAAACAAACCAGAATGTGCGTGTTGTGATAATCCCTTCTTAGGTACAAGAAATTACGCACTGGAGAATCTCTGCAAGGGATTGAATTTACCATGCAGTGCTTGTTTCCAACGCATGCCGGTAATCGCACTGGAAACACACAACAACGTATGTCCGAAGCGTGTGCTCCAGTGCCCAGTGCAGGCAGATTGCTCCTGGAGCGGTCGACCGAAGGACGTTCTTGTACACGCATCCACCGCACACAAAAACAACATTTGGAGAGGGTTACCCTACTTGTTTGTGCATGACACCGACGGCAAGACCGAGACCAATATAATAAGTGCGTTCGGAGAAGTATTCGTTCTCCGTCGAAAGTTCAATAGAACCTCGCAAGTTTTCAAAGCCGTTCTCCAGTTCATTGGTTTGCTGGAAAACGCAAAACGATTCAAATTTGAACTGGAATTTATGACGCTCGGCGATGATCGAAATTACACTTTCCGTAAGGATATCTGTTCCGACATTGAGAGCGATAAAGAAGCTCTTAAGTCGGACAATTGTATCTCTCTTGAGAAGAAAAGGTTTAGTCACTTCTTTATTGACAACTTATTGGTGTGCAAGTTGGACATCTTGAAAACTGAATGTCTTGATAGAGTGTACAACATCAAAGCCTTAGTTGAGCATAAACAAGGCTCAAAAATGAAAGCTTCATCATTCAGTTAAAATGCCGAGTCAAAAACTGGGATCATTCTCGTAATTTGATTTAGGTATCGTTTTTTATGCTTTTGGCATAATTATATTCATTTACTATTTGGGAGTAGCCCTACATAGACTTTGACATTGACTTTGGTCATCCAGACTTTTCATTTTCGATCTTCATTCATCTAACTTAATACGAAGCCTACACCTAGGTCTACATCTGACGAAGGAATGTGTGGTCTCAAATCCTCATAACCCTGCCCAAGACATTTATAACCCATTGCTACTTTGTTACGCATATAACTTATGCGCAACGAAGTACGGTAGATAAATGCATTTAAAGTCTCTTTACTACCCTTCTACTTAGCCTATAGTAAGGTAGTAAAGAGAAGAATGTATTTTTTTATTTCAGGTGTTAAGAATAGATTATGGTTTAGGGAGGTTAAAACAAAAGTACCGGTAGGTCTTTTGAAAGGTTCCAGTGCTTTTTAAACTTCCAGCCAAGTTTGCAAGAATAGGCCTACTGCAGGTCTTAACATATTTGATAGCACTTTTTCTCATTTGTATTATTTTATGTACCTTCATTAGTTCAATTAGTTAATCAGTAGATATTTACAATTATAGTGTATTTTAAGTCCTAGTAGTTTCATCTCCGGTTCACTTCCCTAGGGATTAAAGGTTAAAATAGGCCTCTTTTTACAATGCTTATGTTTTAAAAAGATCTTTGCACATGTTTAAAATAGTATATACCGTAGGCAGAGGCCGACAAATCGACCTCCAAACCCATACTTAATATGCGTTATTTTTATTTTACAATTTTACAAACAACCTTTACAAGATAAGAATTGCACTTTCAAGTCTCCGAGTTATGTAAGAGGAGAGATTGGGGTAGGGAGAAAATTAAACAAATTCAATAGAGAGGGTTCGAAAGGTAGGCCTATGGGGTAAATAAATTTATAATATACCTATGAGTAAGACTGTCTTTTTTTCTCCAATACCTGAACTGGCATTTATGATCATTCTTCTCTCCAAGCGGCTAATAGTGCCAAATTGTGAATATGTTGTCAGGGATGGGTTGGAGTTCGATACGTAAACTCGGCGCCACAAGTACATTTTTATGGAGTCTTCACATTATGTTTGATCAATTCTGTGGAATAGGCTAACCCGGATTGAAATTTGTTAACTTGAAAGTAAGGCCTAGGTCTAGCCATAAATTCTTATGTAGGTTAGCGTGTTAGGCCTATATCCTGAAAAATTATGTACAGAGATAGATTTTGCTGATGTTATGGTCATGTGGATAGGATAGTTATCGGGAGGATGGTGAGTTTAGTTTATTATGTACGGGGTAAAGATCGGCCACATCTCGGATCAGCTGGTCCGATGGTGTTCTGGTCATGTGGGTAGGATAGTGGAAGTCTGGGAGAGCAGTGAGTAAGGGAAGAAGGGTAGGCTACTGATAGTCTCATGTACGGTTTACTAGGGAAAACGCTAAAGTCCCGCCGCGTTGATGGATGAGCTTTTTAAAGTTTAAAGTTTGCTTGGGATATCTTTACTTTTGCAAGTGCTTTGTTTTGCTGCCTACGCATTGTAGGTGAATGTTGTCAAGTTTCTTTTGTTTCTTGTCAATTGGTATTATTTACCGTAAAAAACTTATATTAAAAGCTTTATTTCTATGGATTCTGGCTAACTTTTCAACTTTTTCTTTCAAAAGGTACTACATCACCATAACCTAATGTCCATGTATAATATGAACGTTGTTGCCCCACCCGTTTGGTCAGAATTGGCCCAAATGGCACGAAAATATCGCACAAAAAATCAAAAAACTTATATTAAAAGCTTTATTTCTATGGATTCTGGCTAACTTTTTCAACTTTTTTTTTCAAAAGATACTACATCACCATAACCTTAATGTCCATGAATAATATGAACGTTGTAGCCCCACCCGTTTGGTCAGAATCGGCCCAAATGGCACGAAAAAGCGCACTAAAAATCGAAAAAAATCGTAAAAGTACGATATTCATAAGAAATATTTCTTCGATTGTACCAAAAAACAATACACCTCTAAGTTCAGAGATTTCGAAGGTCCTGTCAAATTTTCATCAAGATCGGATAAGCCGTTTGTCTGGTAGAGAGTTAACAAACAGACAAAAAAACAAACAAAAAAAAAAAACAAAAAAAAAAAAAAAAAAAAAAAAAAAAAAAACACCCGAGCTAAATTTTTTGGGGGGTCGGTGAAATTGAAGTCTTCGCTTCGCTCATCCAATTATGTACGGGGTAAAGATCGGCCACATCTCGGATCAGCTGGTCCGATGGTGTTCTGGTCATGTGGGTAGGATAGTGGAAGTCTGGGAGAGCAGTGAGTAAGGGAAGAAGGGTAGGCTACTGATAGTCTCATGTACGGTTATTTTGAACGGGGTAAAGATCTGTCTACAATCTACATCCCTGGTCAGATGGTCCTATGGTGTTCTGGTCATGTGCGTAGGAAACTGGATGTCTTTGCAAGGAGGAAAGTACCTGACAGTTTCATGTATGGTTTATTATGTGTAGGGTTTGGGAGACTTTAGGGTATGGTGGTTTCCCCACATTATTGAGGTATGGAAGGGGTGCGGATAATTTTTGGCATTTAATGAAAAATGAAAAAACATGTGTCGAGTGTAAGACGTATATATGGTGCAATAGCTGTAGCGGTTAGCAACACACACTCCTATTATGTGGACCCTAACGGGCACTGTGCCATTTAGTTTTGATTTATTATGTTTTTATTTTGATATGTCTATTGCTTAAAATATATACTTAATACGTATTCATTCATGGTTACTTACAGTTAAGTTTAAATATAGTTGTCCCTAAATAATTTGTACTTGGAACTTTGTTGTTGATAGGTGTAAAAGGTTGCCTGCTTATGTGAAGTCATACAACTGGCTGATAGGCAATCCTGATCTTTGACCAAAGGAGTGTTTTATAAGACTTTCTGATGAGTAGGCGAATCTTCCAGCCATTGTAGCGGCAGTAGCAAACTCGTGATCTGAGCATTATCTCTGAGCTGTGATAACTTAGTCAGGACTAGACGAACGAGGCTTAGTTAGGCAACCAAATGAAAACTTGATGGGCATAGTGATTGTGCTATCGACTGACTTATTGTGTAGACTTATAGTCCAGATTGCTAAAGTTGCTTCATGGGTTGCCAGCACAGTGCAAGTACCTGAAAGAGATAAAATTATTACAGTTGCAATGCAATAACTATATATAACTTTTTTATATCTTTTTTTCTGAAAATTGGGTTATAGCTGTTCTGATTTCCTTTTTGATGAGCAAACTTTATTTGTTTGAGTGGGATTGTCTAATAGGGCTTAATTAGTTTTTTCTTTCCTTTTCTTCTTTTGTTATGTTTTCTTTTTCCCACTTTCTATTTGATAAATTCTAATTAATTTCATTTAACCTTTTTTCTACAATTTGAATATATTTTCGTAATTTGTTGTCTTATTATGTAGTACATTGACATTGTTTATAGGCCTGCTTAAGTTTTCTTTATTGTCGTCCTTTGTAAATCGGTTATATTAATTATTATTTTTATAGAATCTGTGGTACTATGTGATTACTGATTGCTGTACATTAAGACTGAGTGACTGATCAATAATAAAATTGCATATTTTCTTACTTCACTTAAAATACAATAATTAACAATAATAGAAGTCTTCTTTGTTGCTTGGCAAAGCAAGATAAAAATATTTTAAAACATATTATAATGTGTAGGACAAAAGTACAAAATGAATAACAGGTTAACATAAGCAAATCATTCAAGTGAACAATTAAAATAGATGATAAATTTTAATAATATTTGACTTACACTTGAAACGATGGGGAAAATAGCACAACTCTTTCAGAGACAGTATTGTTTAAAGAGACCAATTGTCAGAAGGTAATATTTTTCATTTGTAAGGTGGCAACTTGTAGGGAGGCTATGTAAATCCTTTAATTGTGTAAATAGACTAATGGTCAGTAGGTAATATTTTTCATTTGTAAGGTGGCAACTGTGTAGTGAGACAATGTACATCCTATATTAAATGAGTGTAAGCTTTGCAACTATGTAGGTGGGTCTATGTAACTTATAGCAGTTTTTGAGTAATATGTGTACTACCCTATAAGAAGTTTATGAGCTTCAAACAAACCATTGTTACCCTACTACAAGAGGCACTGATTCTTGCAGCTACAGCATCTGCATTTGTCTTGTTCAATGAGACTTGTGTTCTTTACTAATACACATAGGTATCTGGCTAATACATGTACCCATTAGTTACCCAACAATACAAGTTGTAATGCTTAGTTGGAACTGTTGTGCTCTACAGAGTTGTGCAGTAAATGATGAAAACTATTTTTATTAGGCATATGGCCTCACAACTATAGCATTACTTAATTAATAAACATAATTGAAAATGTAGTCCACTTTGTTATTCATTTTACTATTTTACTGTTCCATTAACATTTCTATGAAATTAGCCCAAATTATGTTTTGTTATATTTTCTTTATACTGTAGTAGCACCAATACTTTGGAGCAAAAATGAGCACTAATAATAAATAATAATTGATTTTACTACGTAAAATAATATAACATTTTTATTTTAGCATTCATTATCTAGCATTAATTGACTAACACAAAAGGGGTTCGGGATAATATAACACACACGTGACAAAAACTTGTAAAAATACAGCCAAACCTTACACACTCTAAAGAAATGAGATCTAAAAAAGGGCCAAGCTCATTCTACCCTTCCACATTTGCGCATTCTTAATTCATAAATGTAGAGTCCCGTAACAGCATCCTTGAAAAGCTTGGCAAAATAGAATTTGCAATATTAATTTAAACGTAATAGTTCATCCAAGTTTTTTTTTCTAATTAATTTAAACGTAAAAAATATGAACGTTGTAGCCCCACCATTTTGGTCAGAATTGCGGGCCGATTGAAACTGACGAATTAGACCGTAGTAGTAGTAGCAGTAACCTTAAAGTGATTTTGAACATGTTTCAAGCCATTTTTTCACCAAGAAGGAATGCTCGTACCCCAACCAAATTTGACATGTGTTGTCAAGTACTAGGAAAACGCTAAAGTCTCGCCGCGTTGATGGATGAGCTTTTTAATTTTTTTAGTTTGCGTGGAATATCTTTACTTTTGCAAGTGCTTTGTTTTGTTGTCTACGCATTGTAGGTGATTGTTGTCAAGTTTCTATTGTTTCTTGTCAATTGGTATTATTTACCGTAAAAAACTTACATTAAAAGCTTAATTTCTATGGATTCTGACTAACTTTTTTAACTTTTTCTTTTAAAAGGTACTACATCACCATAACCTTACTGTCCATGTATAATATGAACGTTGTAGTCCCACCCGTTTGGTCAGAATTGGCCCAAATGGCACGAAAATATCGCACAAAAAATAAAAAACTTATATTAAAAGCTTTATTTCTATAGATTCTGGCTAACTTTTTCAACTTTTTCTTTCAAAATGTACTACATTACCATAACCTTAATGTCCATGTATAATATGAACGTTGCAGCCCCACCCGTTTGGTCAGAATTGGCCCAAATAGCACGAAAATATCGCACAAAAAATCGTAAAAGTACGATATTCATGAGAAATATTTCTTCGATTGTACCCAAAAACGTGGCAAGTCTAAGTTCAGAGATTTCGAAGGTCCTGTCAAATTTTCATCAAGATCGCATATTATGCCGTTTGCCTGGTAGAGAGCGAACAAACAGACAAAAAAACAAAAAAAAAACAAAACAACAAAAAAACACCCGAGCTAAATTTTTTGGGGGGTCAGTGAAATTGAAAGTCTTTGCTTCACTCGCTACGCTCATCCAACTAAAATCCCCTTGATTTTGATAGTTTTTAAGTTTACATCACATTTCACTACGGCTGGGTGACACCTCGAAATCACCCTAACTCTGCTTGCTGTATATAAGGTGCTACAGTGTATAGCGCACCACGGCTTGGCTGCGGCGCCCTGACGGGCACCTAGATGAATTTAAATTTAAAGAATATTTAGACGAGGGAGCGGAGCGACTGAGGAACAATTCAACTCAACTGAGCCTTCGTCGTGATTAATTTGTCTGTATGTTAAATGTCCATCTGTCTGTCCGGGCCCATACAGCCGTGACCAGGTAACTAAGAACTTCTAACAAAATGAGATAAGTCCGTTGCGATCTAGGTGCCCGTTAGGGCGCCGTAGCCAAGTCGTGGCGCGCTACACATTCAAGCACCTTATACAGCAAGCAGAGTTGGGGTGATTTCGAGGTGTTACCTAGCCGTCATGTAACGTGATGTGAACTTGAAAACTATCACAATCGAGGGGATTTAGGTACCTGACAAGTGAAGTGACAAAACATGCCAAATTTTATTGGGGTACGACCATTCCTTCTTGGTAAAAATTGGCTTGAAACATGCTCAAAATCACTTTAAGGATGTTAGCTACTGCTACTGGCACTACTACTGCTACTACATCTAATTAGTCAGTTTCAATCGGCCCGCGATTCTGACCAGACGGGTGGGGCTACAATGTTCATATTTTTTCATATTAATAAAGTCTCTTTTGAAAAAAAAGTTGAAAATGTTTGCTGGAAGGCTTCCAAATAAAGGTTTTAAAATAAGCCTTATACACTACAGTGTATATATCCTTGAGATACAAAGTGACCATCCGCGGACGAGACCGGGATCGGTCGTCCCGTCTATTGTCTGCATTTTTCCCTTTCCACCTTTTTTGGCGTGACCGAATTTGGGAGAGAACATGTTTTTTTCTTACCTGCCTCCGCACATTTCAAATCTATTGTGATAAAAATAATTTATTCAGCGAAATATTTTTTTATAATTGCATGTATTTAATAACGTGGTTCAAATGTGTAGCTTGAGTTATGAAATGCGTTTTTCTCCCTAGTGTCTACGATCAAAACTGACTATAATATAAAAATATTATTATATTACTAAATAATATTAACAAAAGAAGCATTATCCGTAACTCAAGTCAGTTTTTATCGTAGAATTTCGTCCAAAAAATGACACTCAAGACGCACGCTTAATATTTTAACAACGTTATTAGATATTTGCAATTAAACAAAAAAATATCAATCAATAAATAGAACAATACGCGTTTAAAAGCAAAGTGGCTGACATCTGGTGGTCAAGTGGAGAACTGCTCCAAGGCAGATACCGGGCGGCTGCATGGCGGCATTCAATGTTAAACCAATGCAATATTGTAGCGTCACGGTTAACTCCAGAAAGAATTTACTCGATCATGTTTATTATTTAGCAAGCAAGAAAGGTCATAAAGTTAGTAATACACATTTTTGTAATGCGTAAAGAAACAAAAAGTCTGAATGTGTATATTATTCCGTGCAATACTGTGGGTTAGATGGGAGTTCTATCGTCGGTTCTATTCCTATTCCTTGAGACACATTTTTCACAACTTTCATCAGTTTCATGGATACCACCAACCGATAAACGATAAACCATAATGGTAATTAATTTGTTACAATGATGTGCTGTAGGCGGTATAGGGCCAAATCGGGCTAAGAGCTATGTACCGTCTTTGGGTTCAACATTCTAAACCCAAAGATACTGTAAACCATTATTATGCAAGTCTCATTAATGGTGTAATTGATAATTGGTATAGATATAATATGGAATTTTTGTAATTATTATTTATTATTAATAATATATGTCCGTAAATAATTATAGTTTTTAAATTTGTGCAGCGCATTGAATGTAAACTATCCTACCTTGATTTTTTATTCCTTTATGCCAAGAGATTTGTACCAACTGCTGCCGTGAACAACAAATAATTATGCATAGACTTAATTATTTATGGGTTCATATTATTCATAATCTCAACCAAAACAACAACAAAACAATTCTAGGACTTAACTTGGCGTAATATAATTAGTTAACTATGCGTATTAATAATAGTAGGCCTATATATAAAGTTTATAGTGAAGGCCGGTGCCATCTATATATAAATTATAACTTTAAATTTTTAGCCGCATGGGGGGGGGGGGGGGGGGCTTTTTAAATGTGAGACAATGTTTTAAGAAGTTTCAATGGCGAGACGAAACACAAATTTAATAACAAATCGAGTTTGATAATTTATTCGCGAGGAACCCGCAAAAAATTACTTTCGGGGGGGGGGGGGGGGAGAATAAATAATCTGTGATATAATATTATATTACATATCATATAGGCCTTAGTAAAGGCCAATAATCATAAGAAATTCGCGGTATTGCCATCAAGTTAAAATTACTGAAAATACACGTCTCCAAATTACGAGATAAAATTCCTTAATTGCTAGTTATTTTGCAGCTGAGGGTTACAAAATATAGTGATTGTCCTACCCCATCGTACCCAAGTACTGGAAAGTAGAAATACTTCCAGAACTGACGCTTACAATGAAATATTATGTTTTAAAGCATGAAAAACACACTTGCTCCCTATGCAGCCCGTGTTTTTATCTGCCTTCGGACGGCCATGCTGGCATACGACCGTGCTGCTACCTGGTTAGGTTTTAACCGCGAATAGAACAGGAAGAGAATACAACAGGTAGAAAACCCTCAGCTTCTAGGATGGTCTATTTTACGACTTCACGCGACAACCCTTAGCAGCTACCTCATACCCTCATACCCATACCCGACGCGTCCGTCGATGGTCACTTTGTATCTCAAGGATAAATAAACTATAGGCATACAATCAACAAGTAACTTGTTGACGGTACAAGCAGAGGAAGGCGGGAAAGTGCGATACGTAAACAAATAGCGGACATTTTAAATTTTTCTTCTTTGTGTGGAACGAGAAAAGGTTTCATTATACTCTCATAAAACAAATCAGAAACCGTCCCTGGCCTAGGCCCAGATGTAGAAAATTATTTATAATACAACAGTGTAGGTCTAAAGTTCCATTAGGCTATAGGACTAGATAAAATAAATACTTACATTACATGTTTGACAAGCCTAGCCAACCCTAGGCCAGCACAACCTTGTTCTGACACACTTCCCGCACAAATAACTAGTTTTGATTACTAAAAGCCTAATTCAGATAAACAATAGTATGATTGTCCACCTGGGCTATACAAAAATGTACGGAAATAATACACCTATTCTCAGTGTTGGGTTAGTTCTTTTTTTAAATGAACTTTCTAAAAGTTCAGTTCACAGCTCAAATAATGAACTTTTAAAAAGTTCAAGTTCTTTTAAAACCTAAAATTTTGAAAAGTTCAAGTTCGTCTAAAATATGAACTAAGTTCGTTTAAAAGTTCTTTTGTAAAAAAATCACTGTTTTATTATAGGTTGGCGAGAAATGAAGAAAAAAATTAAGGTCGTGCGTGTATCACTTTTTCAAGTCGAGTTCAAGTAGTTAACAAAAATCTTCAAATCTATAAGTTGATCTTGTATTTATGTAGGCCCTATCTAGGCAATCTATAGGCAATCTAATTACCAAATTAATTTTTGCTTCAATGCATTAGCATAGCCTTTGCAAGTGGCCAAAATAATTCTCCATTACTACCCATTTTACTAGGTACAAGCTAGTTAAATTCAAATCTGTCTACACCTACACAAGTGCAATCACCCCCCAACAAAGTAAGGAGCGAGCTACACAACTATTGATGATGTTAATAGTTCCATCTAAAATATATTCTTGCATATGCCACTGCAGTCTAACGCGTAATCTACTGTCAAGTGTCAACATAAACATTGGAAGCTTCGAGCTGAGACCTTGCTTGATAGCCTACCAGTGCTGAACTTTATTTCTCAATGGCTAAACTGATGAGCTGACATGTAAAGCGCTTGACCAAGTAGACCAACCGACCAGCTGCTGTGACAGTCGCAAGATAAAAAAAAATGCTAGCCACCCGGAAAAACTATTCACAGATGTTGTTTTCGGTAATAAATTGTTTGGAATTGATTTATGATAATAATAATAAGAAGAAGAACAATTCCAGATTAAATTTCAAAACTATTATTACGCACACGAAGCACTAAGATGGGCTTCATATTTGTCAAAGAAGTTGCATTAAAAAATTCGTGCTCTGCTGGTGGTCTAGTAGCAGAGTTTGACGGGGGGGGGGTCGGGGGGGGGGGGGGGGGGCGTGTTATAGATCGCGATCTTCCCACGGCTGACGGCGGTCGGATGATAGTTGAGCTGTCTTTGATCGTGTTGATGATTTGTATTACATTCTCGTCGACCAGCTTGTAAAATTACAGCAGATACTTCTTGGCATTTTAGGCTTCTAAAATTTATTTGTTTCCAAATTAATTAGCGTGCATCTTTTTAACTAAGTTAGACTTCGTGAATCGTGCGTGACCTTGTCAAAATCAGCTGAACGTACGTCAACGTAGCCAAACGATGGAACAACGATTTGTTATTGTTTTTAGCGTCGACGGCGGCGAGTCTGAAAACTGAAAAGTTCGTTCTCGAAAAGAACATTTAAAAGTTCAAGTTCATTCATTTAGAAATGAGTAAGTTCACTGAAAAGTTCTCAAAAAAAGAACGCGTTCGCGAGAACGCGTTCTTTTTAAAAGTTCCTTCCCCAACACTGCCTATTCTTTTCTTGCAATGATCTCACGCAAAACTCCTGTCACTATATAAAAACAAAAACAAAAACTGTGCAAATTTTCGATGTTCTTTTGATAATCATTTGATTTACATGGCTGTGGATGCAGTGAAAGGTATAAAATAACATGAGTTGTGCGCTTGTTGTAGCATGGGAAAGTTTTAATTGGATGTGAGTTGCCTAGACTTAACCAGTCCTTATACCGTCGTTATACCATGGTTATACCACCTATACCCAGGATGTACATGAATCCGGGTCTAGGTATTTTACATCCTATTGTTATTGCTAATACCATAGAAATTAAATCAACTTTGATAAAATTATTATATTTTAACAAATAATTTTGCAATGGTACTTGAAAATGTAATGAGATCACACACATAACAAAAACTTGTAAAAATACAGCCAAACCTTACACACTCAAAAGAAATGAGATCTAAAAAAAGGGCCAAGCTCATCTACCCTTCCACCACAGATAACAGAGTACACTACTCTATTATCTGTGCTTCCACATTTGTGCATTCTTAATTCATAAACGTACAGTGTCCCGTAACAACACCCTTGAAAAGCTTGGCAAAATAGAATTATTTGCATGTTATTACGTTTAAATTGATGAACTTTTACGTTTAAATTAATAATCGCAAATTCTATTTTGCCAAGCTTTTCGAGGATGCTGTTATGGGACACTACGTTTATGAATTAAGAATGCGCAAATGTGGAAGGGTAGATGAGCTTGGCCCTTTTTTTAGATCTCATTTCTTTTGAGTGTGTAAGGTTTGGCTGTATTTCTACAAGTTTTTGTTATGTTGTGTTTAAATCTACAAGAAATGATAAATTGAAAAACATACTGGAAATGTGTGGTTTTTATTTTAACGACAATGGTTTTGTTTTTAAAGGTAATTTTTATCGAATCATTTTTGTCAGGCCGTGATTGAATGAAGTGACCAAGGTATATCGAATCTTGCACCCTCAAGGTTCCCCTAAATTCCTCTGGGAGATTGAGTAAACCTTGCAATCTTTACTCGTATTTCGTACTGGCTATGTTTTCCATAGTAATGTATTACATTTCAAAACATGTTTAATAATTTTAAAAATACAATCCAGAAATTACAAAATCTTTCCCGACCAGGGGATGGGACCCAGGTATCCCACATTTCGGGTATAAGGGCGCCTTAGCCAAAACTAGACTAGGAAAACGCCAGCCGTTGTTAGACGAGTGAGCGAGTCATGTGTTTAGTACCCGGAAACATTTTCATTTGTTTGATAATAATCATAAATGTATAATTAATAGGTAGGGTTTTGAGTGTCAAAAGGCCATAATGCGCCTCTCTAGCTTATGATACACTGTAAAAAAAACGACCGTTTTTTTAAGGGTAATGTATATGGCAGCCACAGTTCCCACAAAAGTAATCATTAATTTATGCAAACATAGCAAGGTTAAGCAAATGTATCCTTGAAGGCATATAATAAACCCTACGTCTGGGAAAAAATGCCCATACATTGCAGACTTTTAACCCCATCGACATATAGGGTAAAATTACTGATTGTGTTCACCTTAAATAAAACCTACATTGCACAATTAAACATACTATGTCATGTACGTCAATATTTAGTAGTGCGTCTATCTTAATTTCCCCGTACATTGCTGACTTAAAATTACTTCCAATGTAGGGTAAAATTCAGCCATATATTTGCCTCACTTTTCAAATACATTGTTCACTTAAAATTACCCCTTGTGTAGTGTAATATTTGGCATAATGTGTAATTTTATTTAATCATACACTGTAGGCTTAAAAATAACATCCATGTATGGCAAAATTTGGCCTTATGTTTAATTAAAGTTTTGGATACGTTGTAGACCTACAATAATCTCTTGAGTCGGGTAATATTTGGCACTACGTATAAATTAATTTGTTACTACATTGTAAAGTTAAAATAACCTCAATGTATGGCAAAATTTTTGCCCTTTGTTTGATTAAAGTTTTGAATACGTTGTAACGGTCAGCAAAAATATCGACCCGTACGAATATTATTTTAGTATTGTCAGGCTGATATTTCTCTTCCTGTAGTGGGATTAATGGGACATTACAATTATTTAATTTATCAATTTAACTATGATGACGAACGTTCCTGTAAGTAAGACACACATCATTTAATAGCCAGTAGAAAGATTAACATTACATATAAATTTCATGGTGTTAAAATCTCGGGACGCAGCGAGGCTCGAACCTGGTACACCTGGAGAAAGAGTATACACTGTCCTAGTCGATAAACCCAATACACCAAGACACCGTATACCTGAAGCGCGTCTGTAGTGAATCATGTTGGGAGATGTAGTTATGTAAATAAATGTTTGAAATGAGAAATTCAATACAAAAAAATGATTTTCGGATTCCTGGCCATATTATATAACAATATAATATAATTTATATTATTTATTAATGTACTCCTCGGGGTCCACATTTCGTCCTTTCGGAAATCCGCCACGCATGGTGATATAAAATAGTAATCTACTCGGTTAACTGGTCACTAGTAAGGGAATATTATGAAAATATGATTACATTATTACTTTGACGACCTGGAACCATATTGGGCGATTGTAAAATTTTATAGGGATAATTGTTTCGGTCTGCCAAGTGACATTTATCTACCCGTCAGGGTCGAATTCTTGTCCTTTTAAAGTCTGCTAACTGTCCATTTTTAAGTGAATATTACTCCAATAGAAGTACATTTAAAGACCTTAAAAGTTGAATATTAGAACCATACCGATCGATTGATGATTCACTGTTTAAGGAATAATTGGTTCGGCCCGCATTTTATTTGAACCTGCAATTTATATTTGTCTTCTACTAAAATAATTATTTTCTTCTACTAGTAGATTAATTTTATTCCTCCACTGGTTTAATATTATCTTTATTTGCATGCATTAAATTACCTTTTAGTAGAGGAGCAACCTGTATGATTTTCGATCTCGTAGGCTATTTGTGAAAGAGTATAGCGGTAAACGGCATTATTTTCAGTTAGGCCATACGAGTATTTTCCCCCTTCCTGGCACTTCGAGAAATGCTGCAGAGGGCGTCGGCGGCGTCGCGACGCCAACAGCCTTTATTGGCTTCTAAGTCATTAACCATTTACCTGACAGAAAAATATGTAGGAAGTAGATTGTAGAGAATTAACGGGTGAACACTTGTGTGCAGTTTCGTTGCTATAGAGCACAAATTAGGTGGCGCCAGGAGCGTCGCGACGCCTCTTACACTATTTTGCCTTTAACTCCTGAACGTCTCATTTAACAGAAAAATTATGAGAAGCTTTTTTGTTGAAAATATTAATTGGAGTGTAACTACATAGAATGTATGTTGTTTTTGTCAGTAATTAACAAAATTATGTGTAATTAATGAAAAATATGTATATATGGCCAATCACATTCACAGTAACTATGCCTTTTTTTCAAATTTCGACATTAAAATTATAACTGACTATGAAGATGGTAAATATGGCACCTATGATTACTAAAAATAAAGTATAATTCTAATTGTGAGTTTTATTAAGAAAATTAATTGTTTTCTCTTAGTCTTCCTTGATGATTCATACGTCTTCCAATAACAACCTGAAAAAACACAGATACTTTACAAAATACGTTAAAATGTGTTCTACCGTTATTGAAAGTATTGTTAAAAAACCACCACTTACTATTCAAAAGTCATCCTCATCGTCTTTTGTGTCTGTATTCAGAGTTGTAGTGTTTTGACACTCTCCATCCTCGTCATCTTCATTTGTGCAACCACAAAGTTCAGTACACGCTAGTTTGTGTGTCCTGAAACTGCATCTTGTGGCACACTTTGATTTCGAGCAATTACATTTTATTAATTGCACCACTGCAGTTGGCGCAGGTGAAAGGAGAGTTGTAACAGCTTCAAACTCGGCTTCTTTCAGCACCCATCCATAATCTTGTGGCTGCAAATCATCAGGGTCTGTCAACACTGAATTTACTGTGCAGCGGACTTATAAAAAGATCGGCAAGTTGAACGCAAGTGGTTGTGTTGGGATGTTTAGTTAGAGATTGAACTTCTGTCATTCCGTATATTATCGCGACTGTCAACATTGCTTCACAGCTGTCGGCGTTTACGTTTATGTAATTTTGCCCACTTTTATTTATTGTTAATTCCCCCAAAATAGCCATCAAGTGACTTTTCATAGAGCAGTGGTGTACCATCAATAGGAAATAATGATCGGGGAACAACAGAGAATTCGTACACACCAATGGCTTCTTTCAAATCTAATTCAGGTCTTGACCTAGCTACAAGCATTCTCGTCATCACGTTAGATGTTTCTTTAAGTTCGATGATTTCATTTTTAGTCTTGATTTGAATCTTTTTGGTTGTCGTTTTCCACGTCTTCAGATTAATGTTTTTATCGGAGACCAAACATTAACTGTGTTGCTTTGAATGCGCTCTGTTACAAATTCGTTCATTTTCTCGATTCCCACGTCATTTTGTCGCAACACATCATAAACAACTATTTCAGTCATTACCAAAGTTACCAAATTAATAACTCATTTAAATTGACAGTAAATGGATTGGTAAACTCTCTGAAAATGCCCAACCATTTTCTCTGTGTCAGTAGTTTGTCTATCCATTGACGCACGAGTGTGCCTATGATGTCTTTATGACACCAACGATTCCAAGTTAGCTAAATGGTACGATTCTTCAGAGAGTCTTGCCATTTCAGGAGCTATGAGAAAGAATCTTGAGCGAGCCACCCGGGTTAAGGGTTAATCCAAGAAGACCATCCTCTACCTTCAGAGTCCGGATTATTTGCTCGAGGACATGATCTCCGATAGCATAGAATGGTACGATTTC
This sequence comes from Sweltsa coloradensis, assembly GCA_024449915.1. Classification (NCBI taxonomy): domain Eukaryota; kingdom Metazoa; phylum Arthropoda; class Insecta; order Plecoptera; family Chloroperlidae; genus Sweltsa; species Sweltsa coloradensis. The sequence continues at coordinate 39,926 of JAMZAV010004107.1, forward strand.
ATTTTTTAACAACCCAGTTTCCTTCGATGAACTCTTTCCAGGTGTCTGGCGCATTAAACTCTATCTCCCTCATCCCGGCGAGATAAAGTGGGATCACACGAGCATAATTCCTTTTATCGTGAGCAAAGACATACTAAACTAGCATTTCTAATGAAGACAAGTAAAAAAGCCAGTCACCTGTACGAACACCTCGTATAAACAATAATAGCTCAACTACCATTTTCATGTATTGAATATAACAGCTTTAAACAAAGGTCGAGAACAACCTTCTGTTTCAAACTTATTTAACATATATCTTAACTTTATTGAATCGAACTCACTCAAAACATCACTGTTTGCTTTCTTTATTGCACCAATCCACTCCTTTACGTGCTTTCTGTATCACCTGTACCATATACACAGAAACTTGCTCACTTCTGGGTGGTGTTCAAGTGAGCTTCAACATTCCCTGTTGACATGTTTACCAGACCAGTATTTGACGAACAGTTGCAGTTCCATATAAACCCTCTTCAATCCACGCGTTATCAGTACCACTATTATTTATTTATTTATTTAAATGATATTTTCTCGCCGCTAGGCGAGAAGGCCATTGTAGGGCACAATTCCCTCTTTAGCCTGTCACAATGGTACAACAAACAACACACATAAGTTGCAAGAAAACAAATACATAATAATAAAACAAGTTGTAATTCAGACATAACGAAGAACATAATTTGTAAAGATAACATAATAAGTAAAAACAATTGACCTCGTCCTCAGCATATCCATCACAGTATGCAGTTCTCCTGGACGAAGAATAATATTCAGATCCTTCCTGTGAATTTGAGGTTGTTTTGCAGGGAACGTACAAGCCAATATCAAGTGAAATCACCGTTTTAACGGACCCAACTCTTTGCGTATAGATTCCTTGAGCTTGTTTCACCGTTGTTGACCATTCGTGTGTTGTTGTTTTTGTTGTTCTTGTTTGTATTTTCTAGCAGTGGTATTAAACCCCTCTGCTGGTGTGATTTCTTGATGATTTACTCTTTACGCATCTCGTTAGAAAAGTTTTGAATTTTTGAAGTGTTTTGGACAACAAAAACCCATGCCTTATGCGGGGCTCGAACCCACATCCCCCTGAAGTCACGCGCTTTGGACCTACGCCCCAATCGTATGAGCCACCGCGGACGGTCACTCGTGTTCTGGTGCAGCGATTAGAGGGGCAGCACCGAATCGGGTGAGAGGTGTTATATTAGTCATCATTAAATTATAAGCAGACCATGGTGCACGGGATCGTATTAATGCTTGGTAATGTGGATGAACATGTTTCGACATTTTCATGGGTCACAACGTTTGCAATGTTCACGTCTTGTGAGAACACATCCGCTTCTACGTTAAAACGGGAGAAAACACGTTAAAAAACTAATATTTAGAATTACCTTATTTTAGTAATTATAGGTACGGTTCATTTACTTATTAATAATATACCTATTGCCTACATATTTTTATAATATAATAAAATTATATGTGCCATATTTACCATCTTCATAGTCAGTCATAATTAAGACGATGAAATTTGAAAAAAGAGGCAACTTACTGTAAATGTGATTGCCCATATATACATATTTTCATTAATTACACATAATTTCGTTAATTACTGACACAAACAACATAAATTTTACGTGGTTACACTCCAATTTATATTTCCTACAAAAAAGCTTCTCATAATTTTTCTGATAAATGAGGCGTTCAGGAGTTATAGGCAAAATAGTGAAAGAGGCGTCGCGACGCTCCTGGAGCCACCTCATTTGTGCTCTATAGCAACGAAACTGCACACAAATGTTCACCCGTTAATTCTCTACAATCTACTTCCCACAAATTTTTCTGTCAGGTAAATAGTTATTGACTTAAAAGCCAATAAAGGCTGTTGGCGTCGCGACGCCGCCGACGCCCTCTGCAGCATTTCTCGAAGTGCCAGGAAGGGGGAAAATACTCGTATGGCCTTACTGAAAATAATGCCGTTTACCGCTATACTCTTTCACAAATAGCCTACGAGATGCAGGTTGCTCCCCTACTATTTGACAAATTTCGAACTCTACTGGCAGTTTTCTTTTTAACTTTTTATGCGTCTATTATTTAGGCTTTCGAGGGTGTGTATTTATCCGATTCTTGGTCGAATATCTCCACTTAGAGGTCGATAAATATACCTCCACGAGGAGAATTTTGTCTTGTTAGAGGTCATGTAGTTCTTGGTTGATATTGGTTGAATATTATACATTATTAGGAAATTCGCCTGTCTGAAGAGCCCCCCCCCCCCCCACACACATTGTATTATTTTGATTCAGTCGTAAGGTTTGTCCTCCCGTAACAGAATTTACTAAATCAATTAGTAAAAATGAATTCAAAATATAATATTTAAAAATTAATATATGCTGTTTAAATATTGATGAAGACAAGATGGGCATATGACTGAGTACCTTCGAAATCTCGGGAGTTTTGAAACGTAAACCTAAATCCTTTACCATGTTCTCAGATAACCTTTACTTTTGACGACGATTCAGTGCAAAAAAAATTATGGAATTAGAACAATTTAATTTCAATTGATGATTGTCATGACGTGGGTTTGTTTCCTGACAGTATAGAGTTGCGTAAAAGGGCTTGAATTCGGCCCTTCCAATTATACATTATTTGTGTATGTTTGTCATGTATTAGTATTATACTAGGGAACGCCAAAGTCGTCGTTAGACGAGTGAGCGAGCCATGTGTTTTTTTACCCGGGAACATTCCCTTTCCCCCACCCCTCCAAAGGGCTAGATCTAGCCAGAGTCTCTCCTCTATAGCCTACTAGAGTGCGCATTAAATGGCCTTACAGCAATTAACGTGCCCTTTAATACCAACTAAACTCAAAACCCTTATCATTTATACTTTAAAGTTTATACTGGGACGCTCAGTTGGACCGTTGATAAGCGAGCACGTGCTATGCTAGACCCACATTGCACATTTTTTAAATTAAAAATTTCCCGACGTTCGTTTGTCCAAAAGGCCCCTGTTTCCAATATTATTTTTTATTGCCAAAGATATTTGGGTAAACCCTTTTGTGTAATAAACCTTTACTTTGTGGATGAAATCCACCGCCATCTAGAGACCTTGACTCCTTGGGAAACTATTTAAACTCTTTTTTTGCCCAATAATAGACTGCTTCCTCAAAGTATTTTGATTACTTCTAGGTGGCAGTGCAATTAAAAATTTTTGGGCGCGCCCTTTTCGTTGCCATGGCAACGTTCCTTTTTGTTATAATGTTAATTTCCATCTACACTACTTATCGGATCAAAATAAAATTAACATTTCGTAACGGACGGACTTCTAAATGTTTTGGCTATCTCAGATTTGTCGCCGTTTAAGTTGAAAAAAAAACTTCGATAACTTTAATGTAACTTTTAACTTTTTGACGATTTTGCCACAAAAACTAATGGCATTCATCGAAACGAAGCTTGCGGAGGGTCAAAATTTCAACTCGATCCGAGCCTCCGTTCGAACGTTATGCGAGACATACAACAAAAAAAAAACAAAAACAAAAAAAAAAAAAAAAGTGACAAATTTTCCGGCAGAGTCAATGGAAACGCTCGCTTCGCCGCTAATCAACAAACTTAAAAGCAAAGGTTCGAGTACTCAACCATGCTCCTACCGTTAACTATTTTGGCGTTTTCCTATTCTTTTTAGCTGGTTCCTTTATACCCGAAATGTGGAGCCCAGGGTTCAAACCCCGTCGGATAGGTTAGTAATTTCCGGATTGTTTAAAAAAAAGTATAAACTATTTTTTGGGAATAAAATACAATTCTATGGAAAAAAGCAGTAGAAATACGAGTAAAGATTGCAAGTTTACTAAATTTCTCACACCCGAATTTTTGGGAAACTTGAGCGTGGAGATCGTTTATACCTTGGTCACATGCATGCACTCACCACCTGACATTCGATCAAAACATGTTTGGGTTTCATAAACAAAAAGCATTTTTCGTTAAATTTAAATGTGACATTCTCACCTATTTTCAATTTATTGTTCTTGTCGTGTAAGTTTAAATCGTAAAGATTTTGCTAAAAATGTTTAACACCCACAACACTTGTAGTGTCAGCATCTACGTGGCCGAATTATTCAATCAATTAAACCAATCACACTATAAAATGTTTTTTTAAATTTCAGTGCAACCTAGTTACGGTTCACCCGTTTCTGAACTCACTCACTCACTACTCATCACTCACTCATCATTCATACAGAAGGAGAAAGTTTTCTTTGAGTTTGAATGTGATTAAGACCAAGTGTACTCTGTTATCTTTAAGACTCAGAGTCAGTTTCGCGGGCGCTCCTTCTTAAAAAATATTCTTTTTAATAAAATTTTAACCCACATCCAATTTCTTTAGAGTTCCCTTAAATTTGGGGTTGGGGAGGGGGGGTTTGGTTCGAGATAAATTGTAAATAAACATCAATTACATTTATATTCTTATTATTGTACCAAAACACACGTTTTCCAAATTTAACTGAAGCTTACCTAGGCGATTTCCCAATTATTGTGGGTTGGGGTATGTCGGGGGTTATCGAAGCAGGCAAACGAAGCTGTATAAACCCAAAATCAAACTTGACCTTTTTATTTAATATTCCTTATGACTGTACCAAACACCGCTAAGTTTGGAAAACATCCTTCAAACCTTACATGGACTACATTTCTATATATGAAACCGATGAGGTCAGCAGAAGCCTGAGCCAGGCTTTCCTATAATTTTCGCATTTTTCTGCAAGACCGTCCTAATTTTCAAGGAGGTGCTTAACCAAGCTATAATGTGTAAGTTTACACGTTCATTTACAACATAATCAAAGGCATTGGATGTTGCAATATTATTAAAACCGGGGGGGTGGGGTAAAAGAGGGGTGGGAGCTTAGAGTGGGGGGGAAATTGGGGGGGAGGGGGGGGGGGGGGGGGGTGGGGGGGATTGTGCCTGTCCTCCTTTTTTGGGGGGGGGGGGGGGGCCGCGGGGCTAGGGGGGGCGGGGGGGGGGGGGGGGGGGGACAACTTTCCAGACCCCCCATTGTAAACAGGATAATCTTTCCCAAAGCGATTGTTTCTTTGGGCAATGTTGATAGTTCACCCCTCCAGAAATCAAGCGATAGTTACACCACTGCGTCAAAGAATGCGAAAATTAAAAATCACCTTGCGTCGATCATTTTGGTGGCGGACCCGGGTTAAGAAAAAGCTTATAAAAAAAAATTCTGGATCAAAAAATTGAAAAATTTGTGTTAATCACAGTTACAAGTTATGATTTTTCAAACTGTCATTTTAATGTAGTTTGTGCTATAGATCATGTGGTAAAAAAAAAAGGTTTTGATTTAAATTTTTGAAATATACTTTTACGTTAACACATAATTTGATGCCTATATATCGACAAAATTTTTTTCATGAACGTTATGACAATTACGCTCTACATGCATAGGTGTTTTTCCACTACAATATGTACAGCAAAATTAACATGAACATCATATGCAAATAACCATATATATGAATAGTACCCTTTTAAAGCCTGCAACGTAGCATCAAAGTAAGGTAAGCGAGGAGGTAAAAATGACCATAATCAAACACGTAAATTTAAGCCTCCCTGTAGGCTTAACTTTCAATGAACGTAGTGCTAATTATGTAAACTACATGCATATGTGTTTTTACCCGTGAATCATACAATAATTCTAAGGTTGAATAGACGTGTGAATTTTACCCTACATGTTGAGGGTTTAAAAGTCTACAATGTAGGGTACACTTAAGTTTAACGCTTACTAAATATCACACTACATGTAGGGTATTAAAAGGGGCCGACAGTGTAGGGCAGATTAAATGTGAACGTCGGTGAAAACATACACCTTCAGGGACAGAATTTTAAATCCTACAAGGAAGCGGTCAATTTATTATGACTTTGCATAAATTAACTTGAACATTTCAATTTATATTCACTGTACACTGCAGCAATTTATTGAGTAAAGGTATACTTTAAAGGTGAAAACCATATTTACGTATAGAAACGCTCCTCTTCTCATGTCCACTCTGGCGGCGAAACGCTGGAAACGCGCTAGTGAGGATAGAATCTACACACGCTATCCCTCGCGCGTAAGAAATTAACTAATTGAGATAAGTATTGTGATGTTCTATCGCGCACACAAGAACAGCACCTACATGGAACTAATTCTTCAACATCATATTTTAAACAGAAACATAATAGTAGAGCTGTTTTAACTGAGCATTTTGATGGAATTGTGCACTTTTTGAGAAAGCATGAAACTTCTAGCATAGCTAGCTAATACCATAATGTTTTATATTTAGATGTGGAGAGGAAGTCAGATTTGACCTCTGAGGATGCTGAGAGGTTTAAATTCAAAATGGCCGCCACTCTACGACCCTAATGATTTTTACACGCTTTAACTTGGGAAGCAAATTTGTGTAGAAAAGCCCTGTTTGGTGTCATTTTCCAATTAATATTGGGATGACCATTCATATAGTAAAACTAACGTTTTTCGCCAGTCAAGGTCAAAGGTTAATTTTGACCAAAAAGGTGAACAAAATAACATGCACAATCGTTTGTTTTCTACCTCATTTAAAAAGGACTCTACCTCCAAATGATGTATTTTTTTATCAAGAAAGCCGCCAAGATGACCAACATAGCCCAAAAGATGACCACGCTGAGAGGGTCCAAAAACCAAGATGGCCGCCATTCTAAACCGGGTTAATGATTATACACACCTAGCTTTGGGTAGCATTTAGAGTAGAAAGGCCTTTTAGGTGTCATTTCCAATTAATATTTGGGATGATCATGTCTTTTGGTAACAATCACGTGGTCTCCAAGATGAAGGTCAAGGTCAAAAGGTCAAGATTGACCAAAAAATTGAACACAAAACATGCACAAATTTTTGTTTTAACGTTCTTTTAAGAGAATACTGTACCCCCAAATGTTTTTGTTTTTTTTTAAATCACGATGGCCGCCAAGATGACCACATAGCCAAGATGGCCGCGCTGGGGAGATCAAATCCAAGATGGCTGCAATTTAACCGGTCCAATGATCATTCATACTTAAACTAAGGGGTAAATATTGTGATTTAAGGTGTAATTTCTTATTAATATTTGGTATGCCCAATCAATTGGTGACATTTTCATTTTATGTGATCGCCAGAACTAAAGGAATTACACTAAGGGTCAAGGTCATAGGTAAAATCGTCGTATATTTTACTTCGAATCGATTGTAACTTATATTTTAATTCAAGACATAATTCTGTCACAAATCTTCCAGAACAGCAGCACAATGCCGTGCACGTTGAGTGCAGCTTTGGCACATCTACATCGTCCAGTGCAGCCTTTCTTACAGGGCCCCAGTGGATCAGTTCACGGCACGAATCTGATGCTTCAGGGAGAGTAGTCCGAAGAGGCTGCCACCCTGAGCTCTTCCTTCGTCCAGCCCCAGTTTGTAGGGGTCTGGCAAATCTAGATCCATTATCAATGCCTGCGGTTCCAACAGTTGGCCTGGTGGCAAGTGTGCTTATGTGCTCTGGGGTGACTGCCTTGGTTGGAGGAATATTTTCTTCGATCGAGACTTCTGTGTGAAGAGCTGTTTCCTGGGGACCATTTCCCTCCTGATTTTCACTTGTTCGATCTTACATCGCACAAAAAATCGCAGTGAGGGAGAAAGGGGAAAGGGAATGAGGAACGGGTGGCTCCTTCTACTGTGATGCTAAAGAACGGAAAGACTTCCTTCGAGGGCAATGAAAACAAACGCGGAAATTTTTTGCTTTCCTGTCCCACGAAGCCGTTCCATTTTCCTATAGTTGAGGGAAAGAGATTTATGCAACAGATTGCAATGGGTTATCGCATTCCTGCTGAGTCACACTTGGACCACCTAGCTCCATGTTCGCACGAGGAAGCCGATACTCGGGCTATTACTGCATTTGGCAGATGCCGTGCAAAAGGGATGTAAGAAGTGTACCATACGTACCTCTGACACTGATGTGGTAGGTACTGGCTATAGCCTCATTCAGCAAAATAGCTCCTGATGAGTTGTGGATTGCCTTTGGTGTCGGGGTCAAGCTTTCGGTACATAAACTGTCCACGAATGGTTGCCGCAATGAATCCGGCACAATGCCAATGGATAGGACCATGCCAAGTGATGTCAGTCAAGAGTCAAAGTCATTGATTGAGCGATTTGTTGTGCTGATGTAAGATCGAACTAGTGTCATCATGGAGGTTAATGGTGCCAGGAAAAAGCTCTTCACACAGAAGTCTCGATCGATAGAAAAAATCTTCCTCCAACTAAGGCAGCACTCCAGCAGCACATTAAGTGCACTTTGCTTACCCAGCAACTGTTTTGGAAACCAGGCATTGATAATGGAAACCAGATTTGCCAGATCCCAACAACTGGGGCTGGATAAAGGAAGAGACAGGGTAGCAGCCTCTTTGGAAATACTCTCCCTGGAAGCATCAGATTCGTGCCATGAAAATGATTCACTGTGGCTGTAAAGAAAGGCTTTCACTGGACGATGTAATGTGCCAAAGCTGCACTCAAGTGCACGGCATTGTGCTTCTGTTCTGGAGATCGTTTGACAGAATTATGTTCTTGAATAAAATATAAGTTTACAATCGATTCGAGTAAATTTACGAAAGGTATTTACCTATGACCTTGACCTAAGTGTAATTCCTTTAGTTCTGGCGATCACAAAAATGAAAATGTCACCAATTGATTGGGAATACCAATATTAACAGGAAATTACACCCTACATCACAATATTTGCTCCCTTAGTTAAGTGTGAATGATCATTAGAATGGTAAAATGGCAGCCATCTTGGATTTGATGTCTCAGCGCTGTCATCTTGGCTATGTTGGTCATCTTGGCGGCCCTCGTGATAAAAAAAACATTTGGAGGTAGAGTATTCTCTTAAATGACGTAAAAAACTAAAAATTGTGCATGTTTTTGTGTTCAACTTTTTGGGTCAATCTTTGACCTTTGACCTTGACCTTTCATTCTGGAGACCACGTGATTGTTACCAAAAGAATGGGCATCCCAATATTAATTTGGGAAAAAACACCTTAAAGGCCTTTCTACTCTAATTGCTACCCAAACTAAGTGTGTATAATCATTAGCCGGTAGAATGGCGGCCATCTTGGATTTGACCTCTTTAGCGTGGTCATCTTGGCTATGTTGGTCCCTCTTGGCGGCCTTCGTGATACAAAAATACATCATTTGAGGTATAGTATTCTCTTACATGAGGTAGAAAACAAACGATTTGTGCAAAGCTATTTTGTTCCCTTTTGGTCAAAATTGACCTTTGACCTTGACCTAACGAACACGTGAGTGTTACTATATGAATGGTCATCCCAAAATTAATTGGGAAAAGACACCTAAAGGCTTATCTACACTATTTGCTTCCCAAGTTAAGCGTGATAATCATTAGAAACGTGGAGTGGCGGCCTTTTGAATTTGACCTCTCAGTATCCTCAGAGGTCAAATCTGACTTCCCTCCACATCTTAAAATGAATATATTGGTATTAGCTAGCTATGCTAGAAGTTTCATGCCTTTTCTCAAAAAGTGCACAAATTTTTTTAGCTTAACAGCTCTACTATAATTCAATCCGTGAAAAAATGCATTGGAGACACTGAAAACGTAATCAAACGCCGACATACCTACTGTTATTTTGTTAGTTACACATTTCGTACGTTTGAATATTATCTGTCCACAAACCACCTACCCACTTGCCATTAGAGTGTATATTTGCTAAAGCCACTTATTGGAAGATAAGTGACTCAACACATGCACTAATTCGTTATTTCGTGTAAAGAATCTACAAGAAATTACGGAAACAAAACACATTCCCTCTCACTTAGGTAATTCAGTGAGATCTTAATAAAGAGTGGTCTTCATATTAATATATTAAATTCATACCTAGTTGATAAGACATTCATTTTTGGCTTAAAACAATCAGTAGCCCTAGATTATATCACAATAAATGGGCTAAGTCCAGATTTACAAAACCCAACCTTGGCCGGGGATCGAACAAATGCCTCCCAAAAGACCACCGAGACCGCGGTAGTGTATTTGTTGCTGAATTATTGGTGCATTTTGATATTATAATATAATGAATGTTAAAATCTTAAGTACCACTCCCAGTTATATAGTCCGCGCCCGGCCAGAGGGAGATCATGGGTTCAATTCCTGGTTTTGTTTATAGTATTTATATTGGGATTTTCGTAATCACAATAAAACAATCAAATCCCCTCAAGAGTGGGTGAATAAGGTTTAAAAAATTTAAGTATTGCATTTTAATACCTGGGCTACCATGATTCCGAGAAAATTAAGCACAAGACCATGTTGACTTGTTATTACCAATGTTCTTTTATATTGGTGTTTTTGTCTAGTAATTTTTTATTTTGCATTCTAATAATTTAGGAACGCATAATGTTTATTGTTTACTGCTTTATTGTCTTCACTCTTCACAAAGCTTGGGTGGCTTTATTGTTGTTGCTTGAATTGAAACGCTGTGTGCTACTCATATATTGCATTACATTCCATATTAGGCCTATTATAGATTATAGAACATTACTAAATATTTTGCTTTGATATTAGTAATAAATTTAGTCATGATATTGATATTATTTCAAAGTATGTTGGACTCTGTAACGTTGTACTCTGGAATAATACTACGGCCACACAAAATAAGCGGTTTATATCAATGTCTACGTTCACAGGCGCCCGACAGACTATATCCGTAGGTATTTTAATTATAAATGCTGATATAAATCTATATAAATACTAGAAATACTTATAAATAAATACTAGATTTTGAATTCATAATGAGCCACATGATACCTATTCTATTCCCCCAAAACCTTATATATTTACACTGTGCTTGTGTAGGATCATATGAGTGTTTACAAAGGTATCCTCACTCGGCGGCCATGACGGTGCTACGCCCCCGCGACACTAGCGCATTCTCTAGGTGATTTGAGTCCTCTAAGTAAGTCTCCGATGCACGGTTTATTATAAAGATTTTTTCTTACAGTGTAGGCTGCCTTAGGTAGGGGGAAGAAAGGGAATGTTCCCGGGTACTCAACACATATGGCTCACTCACTCGTCTAACAACGACTTTGGCGTTTTCCTAGTATATTATATATTTATACTGTCGGGATTTTTATTGAATGACCTGCATTAGGTATCCAATGGAAATGATAGAAATTAAAAATGTCTGGACCGGCACCTCCACCATCCCCGACCAAAATATATATTTTGTTTGGTTTCTTTCCTCGTGTGTCGCGTTGAAACAAATGAACTCAACTTTTGAAAATATTTCTCCGAGTATAC
>JAMZAV010004108.1:0-105328 GCA_024449915.1 Sweltsa coloradensis
TTTACCCGGGGTTAACCCCTTTTTTTTGGTTTGAAACCCAATTTTTTTTTCCCTAATTTTTAAACAATTTTCCCGCAGAACCAATGGGTATGTCGCCAGAGACCCATTCCTCATACTTACTACGATGACAACGAGTTGGGAAAATTAGATTCCAAAGTGAAGGGAAAATTTCAATAATCCGTTAGAAAATATAATGGTGAATTTTTCAAAGGTGCAAATTAGTTTGAAGGAATCGTGTAAATTTTATGAAACAAAATCAATGGAAAATGAAAAATTAACGCACCTTCTCGGATCACCGGTTACTCCAGTGAAAAAGTCAAAAAAAATTAAAAGAATTTCAAAATTTCAATAAAAAAATTTTCATTGGGTCAATTTTAGTACAAAATACTTCTCTTTGTGATCTCTTAAATTTGAGCCCTTCGTAAGCAAAAGAAACCAAGTAAACATTCTTAAGGGGGAATAGTATTCTACAAAGAGAAAATTTCCCCCCATCACCAAAAAAGCACAATTCAAGTAGTATGTAGTAAAGTGCATAAACAAAAGCGTAAAAAGGTGACCGAAAAATCCGAAAGGAAATTTCCCAGTACTTTTAAATCATGAAATGCATATTTTGTAGTAAGCCAAAATTATTCGCGCTGAGTGCTGTATTGCATTGAAAAATCCCCCACGAAAACGCCAGTGCGTGGTACGCTGTCGCTTTTCTTGTTCTAAAAAAGAGCATACTTTGTCCCCGTACCACCGAAAGCGAACCTTACGACATAGACCTATTGCCCTATAGCGGACATGAACATTTTTCATGAACTTATTTCGTATTTGGGGCGAAATGAAAATTTAAAAATACCATTATCCCAAACCCCGAACGCAAAATATGTTAAGGAAATATTTTGATTGCTTACAAAAATCTGTTGGCGATATTTTGGAGCGCTCTCCGAAGCCCACTCTCCGATCCCCCACCAACTTTTTATTTTCCGATCCCCCATCTACCTCCTTAAGAACCATTTTTACACCACGTAATATAAACGCCCGGTCTCCTTTTCGGGGTAAATTCAAATGTTAAAAATTTTTAATTTTTCTCTATTGAACATCTTGTGTCTCGTTTTCAAACTTGCCTGTTTATTCAGGGAAGGTGGATTTGCCCCCAAAATTTTTTTTGGACCAAAATTTATGGGAAAAGGGGTTAGGTTAGGTTGGTTAGGTTGGTTTGGTTGGGTTTAGGTTGGGTTGATTGGGTTAGGTTAGGCAAAATTACGTCGGGTAAGGTTGGGTTAGGTTAGGTTAGGTTAAGGTTGGGTTAGGTTAGTTTTAGGTTAGGTTAGGTTGGGTTTTAGTTAGGTTGGGTTTGGTTAGTTTGGGTTAGGTTGGTTTGTCAGGTAAGGTTAGTTTAGTTTATTTTTTAGTTTAGTTTATTTTAGTTTAGTTTATTTATTTAGGTTGGTATTTTTGGTTGGGTTTTGGTTAGGTTTTGGGTTAGGTTAGGTTGGGTTTGGGTTGGGTTGAGGTTGGGTTGGGTTAGGTTAGGTTAGGTTAGCTTGTCATATAGCTAAACGAAACTATAATACAACTAAATTTATTACTAAAAAACGCAAAGTCCCGCCGCGTTGAGGGAGGGCTTTTTTTTGTAAGTTTTTTGTTTGCTTTTTTTGCGTTTGTTTGCATTTTTCCTTTTGAAAGTGCTTTTTGAATGCTTGGGGTGATTGTTGTCAAGTTTCTTTGTTTATCTTGTTAATTGGTATTAAAAAACCTCAAAAAACTTTTTAAAACCTTTTTTTCTGGGGATTCTGACTAACTTTTTCAATTTTCTTTCAAAGGTACTACATCACCATAACCTTAATGTCCAAGTGAAATCTTAACTTTGTAGCCCCCACCCGTTGGTCAAAATGGGGCCCAATGTGACGAAAATATCTCACAAAAAATTAAAAAACTAATTTTAAAAACCCTTTTTTTCTAAGATTCTAGCTAATTTTTTAAACTTTTTTTTTAAAAAGGTACTTCAACACCTACTCTTAAGTCCATGTGAAATATGAACGTTTGTAGCCCCACCCTTTTGGGTCAGAATGGGGGCCCAAATGTGACGAAAATATCGCCTAAAATCGAAAAAAATGAAAAAATACGATTTCTGAGAAATTTTTCTTCGAGTACCCAAAAACAATACACCTCTAAGTTCAGAAAAAACGAAGGCCCGGGTCAAATTTCATCAAGTCCATTGCCGTTTCCCCGGAATCGAGAAAACAAACGACGGAAAAAAAAAAAAAAAAAAAAAAAAAAAAAAAAAAACACCCGAGCAAAAATTTTTTGGGGGGTCATGAAATTGAATCTTCGCTTCCGCTCCCGCTACGCTCACCCAAATTTTAAAAACAGACACGCTCACCATTAAACTCAACAAAGATTGAAAAACAATATTCTTAAATTCGGAGAGACTTTGATAAAAAGTTTATTATTACAAAATATTCAATTTCAACTGCAAAATATATTAAAATCGGTAAAAAATCATTTTTTTAGAAGACATTTCATATCTGCCCGTAAACGAACCACAGTTGGGGAAATTTTTTCGACAACTGCTATGAATCATAATTTGCCCTTTTAAAGGGGGGCTTATGCTTAAAACTTATATTCATCTCCCCAACTCATGGGAGATGAGAGTGTTTTTGATTTATTCATGGATCTTTCAGATTTTGACAGCTACATAGCAGTCTTCTTTTGGGATTTATTCTGGGGTCAACATTCAAAACAATAGCATTTAAAAAGGTTCGTTCTTTTGTCTCGGTGGCTTTTTGGTAGAGCTAGGGCACTTTGGCCAGAGGTTTGGGTTCTAACCCCGTCGGGGCAAATTTTTTCAAAACTGCTATGAATCAATAATAATAATTAAAATAATAATAAAAAAATAATAATAATAATAATTAATAATAAAAAAAATAAAAATAATGATAAAAATATAATAATAATAATAAATAATATAATATATAATAATAATAAAAAATAATAATAATAATAATAAATATAATAATAAAATAATAATATAAAATAAAAATAAAAAAATAAAACAAAAAGGATGACAAAAAAATGCATATGGATGTAAAGAGCAGCTTAAAATTTGATAGTATTGTTCAAAACATGAAAATGACAAAAAGAGGAATCTATCATAGCTTACATAGACTAAAAAAAAACATTTGTTCGGTTTGCACGATTTTTAAACAAAGTTTTGATTTGTATAAGGGAAAACCCCAGTTGTAACGGTGCTTAAGCATTCATGAATTTATGGAGAATTAAATAATCTAAAAATCAATTAGATTTGTAAATTAAAATTGGCAATAAAAAGAGGGATCTTCCCGGGGGACACCCTTAGCCCTCTATGGTTTGTCTCGCTTAAAACCCGTATCAGAGCTATTAAAACAAAAAAATGCTGGATATCGCCTTCCCGTAAAGAAATAAAGACAAGGAAAAAACACACTGGGGGTATATGGATGATTTTAAAAAGTATGGAAAATCAAAAGAAGAGCTCAAAATTTTAATTTACATAGTAAAATTTTTCAGTGAAGACATTCATATGGAATTTGGATTAATAAATGTGCTTCAAAGCTATGAAAAAGGGAAATTGCAAGAAAAGACAATTTCCAAATTGGTGTTGGCAGAAATTCCAAAAAAAAACAAAAGCAAGAAAGATACAAAAACTAGGAAAGAGGCAAAAATTATTCTTAACCACAAGGAATTAAAAAAAGTATTTAAAAAAAAGTATGACATAGAGTTAAACTATCTTAAAAAAAAAATGTTAAAGGGAAACTATAAAAACAAAGGGTTAAATGCTGGGGGTTTTCCAATCTTTACCTTTTTATTTTTGGTATTTTTGAAGTGGTCAGATGTGGACTTTTATGGACCTAGATCGTTTTAAAAGAAAACAAATGACCTTTTTTCGAATCACCCCCAAAAACTCTTCTGAAAGGTTATATATACCACGGGGGGAAGGGTGGAAAAAAGGATTGGGAAATATTTGGCATTGTGCTATTTGCAAGTTCTAAACTCAGATATACTTTCTTAATTCTACTTCCTTTTCACCAAGAATTAAACTCCGAGATAAAACTATAACTCCCCTCAGGAAATGACGATTCTTCCCCCCAAAAAGGGAAAAATACATGAAGATTTAAATATGAGAGAAAGTCTGGAATACTAAAACACTTCATGGGGGGTACCCGAAAAGCATCCAGCGCCCAAAAATTTACAGTTTTAAAACATAAGATGGATTCAAAAGGAATTTGTTTGCTGAAACCCAAGGATTTATTTTCGCCTCCAAGATCAGGTTAAAATACCAAAAACTATAAAAAATTTTCATCAAAACCAATGACAAGATATGTGTAAAAATGCAAAAATTTACGGAGACAATAGACCATGTTTAGCTGGGTGTCCTTTTTTTTGCCAAAACGTGGTTTTTTAGTAGGCATAATCAGGTACAAAAATAGTTTTTCAACATCTAGGAATGAACGCACATCTACTTTTCAATCCCCTCCTTATTACAATATTCTCCTCACCTGTGATCGAAAATGCAGAATTTAATGTATCGGGATAAACAGGGTTTTAACAGAAAAACCATAGACCACAACAAACCGGACATCATTTTATGGATAAATCTAACAGAATTACTATCTAACTACATGCGATCCCCATGCGTAAAAATATTGAGAAAACCGAGAACACTAAGGTGGAAAAAAATCAAAAATTTAAAATCAAAAAATAACAAGAATTTGGAAAATGAAAAAATTTACTGTCCCGGGCCCATGTGATCTCAGCCACTGGGGTCATACCATCTTCCCTCTCTCCCCCTACAATGCCTGGGTCTTTCCCAAAACCTTTCATCGCATGCAGAAAACAGTCTCCTTCAAACGTGCCACATAGTCAGAAGATTTTTTCAAATCACTCTCTTTCTCTCTCTCTCTCTTTTAAAAAATTTTGCCATACAAATTTCTTGTTTTTTAGATGGGAAAATTTTATTATTTTTTTTATCACACTCACTTTTTATTATTTTTTTTAAATTTGATTAATTTGTCTAAAAATAATTGTGTACTATACTTATGTTTTCACGCTGTTATAATGTAAAATTTTGTTGGGCTGGGCCCCCCCCCGCCTTGGATACCAGGACGCAAATGTACCTAGATTGTTTGAACAATAAAAACCCTATAATAATAAAAATAAAAAAAATTATAAAATTTTTTTAAATCAACCAAAATTTCAAAAAACCTCTCAGTGGGGTATCGAATCACGGTCTCCCGATTTCCGGTCGTGTGCTTTACCCCCAAGCTACCGAACTGATAACTACATAAAAATTGGTTTGTTTGGGATTGTATAGATCTGAATAGATTTTTTGGGTTGATTTTCATAAAAACAATTACCCTACGGGGGGAGTTTTCCCCAATAATGAAATTTAGAAATAGTAAAATGTCGGTTTTTCACACCTGGATCATACACAATAAAAACTAGAATCTGATTTTTTTTTATTGGAAGGGGTCGTAACACATCAAATGGATGGTGAAAAAAATATACAATAACCCTAAAAAACAATTATTCAATTTTTCAAATTTAACCCTTCAAATTTTTCCAAAAATATATTTTTCATTAACTAGACAATTTACAATTAAAAAACAATGATTTTTTTTATAGAATTTTCCCAATATATTACACTTTGTAGAATGTACACTGTCATTGCACATAGGAACAAAAAAGTTGTGTTAAACTCATAGATACTACTATACCCTCCACCAAGAAACGTTCACCATAAATCAATGCTCCTTATTTCACATTGTGAGACGCCTATACTGTTATCTAAACTCTAGAGAAGTGGTTTGAAATTGATTTCATAAAATATCAAAATAAATTAAAACTCATTACATGTGCAAGAAATCTCATGAATCTCATTTGCATTAATTTATTGCATAAGGGAAATATTAAGACATAGTCTCTAGCACTTATTTTTAATTATGAGATGACAAATACTAACTAGGAAATCGCAACCCCGTGAAATGTCACAAACCCCCCAAACAATAAACATTAACAATTATTTATTTTTTAATTTTTTGGTCGAACACTTGGCAATCAAACCTTACACATTAACATAATCGTTATTTATTATTATCTCTACTTTTAAAACGCTCTTCACTTAACAGATGCGCGTGGTATACTAATTCTAAAATGGCTAATATTTTTATATCCATCATACACAAATTAGCATATTGCCAACGTAAACTTGTAGATGAAACGAATCTAAAAAGATACAATAAAGAAACATTAGATACAATAAAGAAACATTATTTGTTATTACAAAATATTAAAGATTATTTCTATGTTTATGCTATATATAACCGAGTAAATCCAGTGCGATTGTGGTCAACCGCTCCATAAAAATAGCGGTCGAAATAATTATGCTACTTATTAATGCATGACGTTACAAATACCACTGGAATACATGAAGCGTAATCAAGAAGGGTTAGCATAAATGTAACATCCAAGAAAACGCATAATCAATACATTATTTACTAATTCTAACATATTATGTGCTAAATTGCAGCTCAGGATGTCAACAGATTAACGAAGTTTTTTAATTGAATAATGGGGGGGGGGGGGAGGAGAAGGAGATACTTCTGTTAATAGTTGAGTTTATAAGATCACTAAACTCTCATGAAAAATATCGATACAATTAATGCAGTTTAAATAAATAAAAATAAATAAATCCGTATTTATACCCACTCAGTCACACAACTGATTTTCAGTGGGAGACAGTAAACCAAAGTAACCAAGCCAACCCTGCAGGCCCCGACGCAATCGACAAGTAAACGATAACCAACCAAAGATCGATATTTTTAATAGGAAATATAGCAATCAGTGGTATGGACAGTGCGAAAGACCGCGGATCAACGCCAGAATCAACAAGGTCGATTCAGAAAAACTTTAAATTTATTATGTGCCTCGTTGCTAGGACGGCTTAAAAGTCACCGTTTAAAAATTCTTAAGACAAGAACTGATGGACTTATGTCCAAATCAGAACTTAAAAAACTTCTGACTTTACGGGAATCGAACCCTGGACATTCTGCATTGGAAGCAGGTAGGCTAACCACAAGACCAACGAGCCACACAACAATTCTATTTTATTTTTTGTTAAAAAAATAAATTGTAATTTTTAAAAATTTAATTGGAGTTTTCGCAATATTCACTACATGTTCATCAAATTAAGTTATTAACTATGAACTATTCCGTTGATTGCATTGGGCTCAACACGGTTTTCCTGCAAGTGTATTTTATGTGATTAATCAAATGGCGTTTCAACGAAAATACCTTGGCACAAGATGGGCACCTAAGATCACGCCCACACTCATGTTTAACATGAGTATCCAACGTTTGTTTCCAGGTGAAACTTTGCTACAATCCGGACATCGAAGCTCTTTTCCCACACCCGTATCCAACACGACCATTTAAATGGTTCTGCTGTTTAAAAAAATTTGCCACATTTAGGACAATATAGGCTTCTACCACATTCGTACTTGACGTGTCTAACTAGGTTTTGAATCCAACTGAAATGTTTGTTGCACTTTGGACAACTCAGGTCTTTTCCGCACTCGTTCTTGATGTGGAAATTGAGTCGGTTCTTTTGCGTGTAAACTTTGTTACATGTTGGGCAGTGTAGTTTCTGTTTGACATTAGTCTCCGGAATATCGGTGCCGCCTTCTTCAAGCGTGGTTACAGGAAGCCTTGCCTGAGGTTGAGCATCTTCTGGAACATAGTGAACCACGTTCTTAATTCCCAGCTGATAAAGAATAAACTACCACAAAAATAATATATTAACGATATGTAATTTTAGGAGCTTATACTAACTCATATTTTAAAATTGCGTGTAGTACATGGTTTGTAACACATAATCCGAGGAAACAAGGAACAGTATGGCTCTCTGGCGCGCGAGTGAGGAACTAGAGAACCGGGGATAGGTACGCCCACCTGATAGGAAATCGCATGGTGAATCGCGTCAGTCTACGAAAATACTAAGAAATATTATGATTGTATATTTAACTCACCAAAATTGCAATTTAGACAGCAATAAAATACAGAAACCAAATAGATTTCCATCCATTTCAACCATTTACTCATACAAAACTACCTGAAAGGTATTATCTAAACTTGACTTTTGTGTCTCGGCAGAGAATGTTGAGGTTCTTGAATGAAGCATATATTTGGGACATTATTTTATCTAGCCGATTACACTACTGATTAATGTCTGTGTTTATATGTAAGCAGATTACAGTAGATGTTTGAAAAATGGATTCAACCTCATATCGCCCTTCGTTTTGCACATTTAAATGCCTTTGTCAGCCGTTCACGCGAGATTTTTAGGCCTAGATTTGCTTTGGTGCGGTGTCAAAGTAGGCCTAGGCCTACATGTTTATTATTTCGAGTAGGCTCTTCATTAAATAATATTAGAAGCTCGAAAGGGTGTGATAACATTAACAATATAAATAGGGCCTACATACGAAATTAAGTCTGGCTGGCCAGAATATTATTATTTTAGCCAGTTTTGCACGTCTGCTAGGCCTAGGCCCTCGACTAGGCTACTTGGCTGTAAATGCGAGATCAACACGCCTTTTTATTGAAATAAATTGACAGTTTTGGGATACAGACTCGTTAATTATTTTTTAAATTTATATTTTAGCAACAAAAATTATTAGTTTTCTCCTAGCCGAGTCATTTGACACCTAGGGATGGTTGAAACTGGCAAGAACTAGGCCTAGGCCAAGCTAGGCGGCTGTCAATTTTCCGCGCTGTTCTCTCAGTTTATCACAGCTCTAGGCCATTAACATTATGTCAAATTACTAGTGCACGCTTGCTTTAGCATATTGTACTACAAGGTTATTTTAAACTCTGGGATTAGTAATTGATGCTCTTTGTTTTAGGGCAAACAAATCATAGGCGCTAAGTAATTTGAAATGCAGTACGTGGGAAGAACGTACCCTGTAATCACTAAATCTTTACAGATTTTCATTATGTTTAAACTTTAATTATACCACAAGATATCAACCTTTTGTTCTGAATCATTTTCTATTATGTAACTGGACGTTTTCAACAGAAAAAGTAGGTTTCAAGATTGGGTCCATGCAATGTTAACTAAGCGTGTGGACGGCAGCTATCCCCTTTTCCCGAGCCATCTTGCTAAACAGCTGATTGCTCACTAGCGCTCCATCGGACTTTTTTCTCCGGATAACTAAAAACAAATTTTTAACAAGAGGACCAACAGCTGAATGAAGTTAAGCTGGAGATTATTATTGTTTTCAAAGTTGTTATAAACAAAATAAAAATTAAGAATAACAACTCCATAGTTAAGACAGTGCCATGGGGCGCCAGTCACAAAATGTCTCAACTTAAGAGGGGACGCTGAGCTTGGCCCAACTCAAATGCGCGCGCTCAGGTGTTGATGATTTCTGCTGAACAGTTGGTAATATCACCAGGAAAACGCCAAAGTCGTAGTTAAACGAGTGAGTGAGCCATTTGTTGAATACCCAGTATCATTTTCTTTTCACTCCCTATACCTATAAGACTGGATCTAGACAGCGTTGGTCTTTCCTCCCTAGCCTATCATAGGCGCATTACGGCCTTACAGTTGACGAGCTCTTATAACAAATAACTCAAAGACCGTACCTATCAATCAACTTGTATGCATTTGTTCCCACTTATTCAACACATGACTCGCTCACTCGTCTAACAACGACTTTGGCGTTTTCAAGTCTAGTTGGATAAGGCGCCCTTATACCCGGAATTTGGGAGACCTGGGTTCAATCCCCTGGTCGGAAAAGATTTTGTTATTTCTGGATTGTATTTTGTGATTGTGTTTTGAAATGCATATAATGCAGTGATGTCTATCATATGTGACAAAACTATGGCAAACTAGTCAGTACGAAATACGTCTAAAGATTTCAAGGTTTACTCAATTTCCGAGCAGAATTTTGGGTAACCTTGAGTTACCTGGTCACGGATATCTGTTTTAACATGTAACTGAACAGACATTTTATGGACATTTTACAAACAGATAAATCAATCACGACGAAGGCCCGTTCGAATGGCGTTGAAGACTACGTTCGCTGCGCTCACTCTTCTATTACCAAATGTTGCATGAATGTTAATAAAGTACTTTTATATTGATTTCCGCACTTGGTTGCAAAAAATTAAGCCTTACGATCCATTGCGAGACATGAGTCCAAAACGTGAAAAATGGGAAATCCAAAACATGGATTTAAATTCTGGAAATTCCCACCAAACCGTTTTATCTAACGATAAAACTAAATTGACCTACGCGTTCGCATTGATTTAAACGTCGTTTTACAATATGTAAATTTGCGTTTAAAAAATCTATACACTTGAAATAAATTCCCGAAGTTGACCAAAATGGAGTAAATTACGGTTAATCAATCGAATATGAAATTCGAAATCAAATAACGGAGTAAATTTCAATGTTTACGACCGACTAACAACTATAACCGACGAAGAAAACCATATTCTACAGGTAGTCAGAGCTCTGGGATGCTCTATCTAGGTGCCCGTTAGGGCGCCGCAGCCAAGCCGTGGCGCGCTACACACTCAAGCACCTTATACAGCAAGCAGAGTTGGGGTGATTTCGAGGTGTTACCCAGCTGTCATGTAACGTGATGTGGACTTGAAAACTATCAAAGTTGAGAGGATTTAGGTACCTGACTACACATGCCAAATTTTATTGGGGTACGAACCATTCCTTCTTGTGAAAAAAAGGCTTGAAACATGCTCAAAATCCTTTAAGGATGTTAGTTACTACTGCTACTACTGCTATTACTACTAAACTAATTCGTCAGTTTCAATCGGCCCGCGATTCTGACCAGGGCGGGTGGGGCTACAATGTTCATATTAACATGGACATTAAGGTTATAGTAATATAGTCTCTTTTGAAGAAAAAGTTGAAAAGTTTGCTGGAAGGCTTCCAAATAAAGGTTTTTAAAATAAGCCTGAATACACTAGGCATACAATCAACAAGTAACTATAGTCACTTGACATTGTTGACTGTATAAGCAGAGTTAGGCGGAAGTGCGATACGTTAACAAATGGCGGACATTTTAAAATTTTGCTTCTATGTGTGAAACGAGAAAAGTTGTCATTATACTCTCATAAAACAAATCAGAAACCGTCCCTGGCCTAGGCCCAGATGTAGAAAATTATTTATAATACAACAGTGTAGGTCTAAAGTTCCATTAGGCTATTCGCGATTAAAACCTAACCAGGTAGCAGCACGGTCGTATGCCAACATGGCCGTCCGAAGGCAGATAAAAACACGGGCTGCATAGGGAGCAAGTGTGCTTTTCAAAATATTTCATTGTAAGCGTCAGTTCTAGAAGTATTTCCACTTTCCAGTAGTTGGGTACGATGGGGTAGGACAATCACTATATTTTGGAACCCCCAGCTGCAAAATAACTAGCAAAATAAGGAATTTTATCTCGTAATTTGGAGACGTGTATTTTCAGTAATTTTAACTTGATGGCAATACCCGCAAATTTCTTATGATTATTGGCCTTTACTCAGGCCTATATGATAATATGTAATATAATATTATATCACAAATTTATTTTTTCCCTCTCCCCCCCCCCCTTACCATGCCCCCCGGAAGTAATTTTTTTGCGGGTTCATCGCGAATAAATTATCAAATTCTCGATTTGTTATTAAATTTGTGTTTCGTCACGCCATTGAAACCTCATAAAACATTGTCTCACATTTAAAAAGCCCCCCCCCCCCCCCCCCCCCAATGCGGCTAAAAATTTTAAGTAAGTTATATGGATGGCACGGCCTTCACTAAACTTTATATATAGGCCTACTATTATTAATACGCATAGTTAACTAATATTACGCCTAGTTAGGTCCTAGAATTGTTTTGTTGTTGTTTTGGTTGAGATTATGAATAATATGAGCCCATAAATAATTAAGTCTACGCATAATTATTTACTGTTCACGGCAGCAGTTGGTACAAATCTCTTGGCATATAAGAATAAAAAATCAAGTTAGGATAGTTTACATTCAATGCGCTGCACAAATTTAAAACCTATAATTATGGACTTATATTATTAATAATAAATAATAATTACAAAACAAAAATTCCATATTATATCTATACTAGGAAACGCTCAGTTTGGACGCGTTGATAAGCGAGCACGTGCTATAGCTAGACCCACAATGCACATTTTTTTAAATTTTAAAATTTGCGACGTTCGCTGTCCACAGGGCCATGTTTCCGATATTATTTATTATTGCCAAGGTATTTGGGTTAACCCGTATGTAAATCTTTACTTTGTGGATAAAATCCACCGCCATCTAGAGGACCTTGACTCATTGGGAAAAATATTTAAACTCTTTGGTGACAAATAATAGACTGCTTCCTCGAAGTATTTTGATTACTTCTAGGTGGCAGTGCATTAGAAACTTCGCGCGTCTTTTTCGTTGCCATGGCAACGTTACTTTTGTTATAATGTAATTTCCATCTACACTACTTATCGGATCAAACTAAAAATAACATATTCGTGACCGGACGGACATTCTAAATGATTTGGCTATCTCAGATTTTGTCGCGGTTAGTTTGAAAAAAAAAACTTTCGATTAACTTTAATGTAACTTTTTAACTTTTTGAACGATTTTGCCACAAAACTAATGGCATTCAATCGAGAACAAAGCTTGCGGATGGTCAAAATTTCAACTCGATCCGAGCCTCCGTTAACGTTATGGCGAGACATACAAACAGGAAAAAAACAAACAAAAAAACAAAAAAACAAAAAAAACAAAACGAGTGACAAATTTTTCCGGCAGAGTCAATGGAAACGCTCGCTTCGCTCGCTTAACCAATCATCAATAATACCATTAATGAGACTTGCATAATATATACTAGGAAACGCTCAGTTGGACGCGTTGATAAGCGAGCACGTGCTATAGCTAGACCCACAATGCACATTTTTTTAAATTTTAAAATTTGCGACGTTCGCTGTCCACAGGGCCATGTTTCCGATATTATTTATTATCAAGGTATTTGGGTAAATAAAATCCACCGCCATCTAGAGGACCTTGACTCCTTGGGAAAACTATTTAAACTCTTTGGTGACAAATAATAGACTGCTTCCTCGAAAGTATTTTGATTACTTCTAGGTGGCAGTGCATTAGAAACTTCGCGCGTCTTTTCGTTGCCATGGCAACGTTACTTTTGTTATAATGTAATTTCCATCTACACTACTTATCGGATCAAACTAAAATTAACATATTCGTGACCGGACGGACATTCTAAATGATTTGGCTATCTCAGATTTTGTCGCCGGTTAGTTTAAAAAAAAAACTTTCGATTAACTTTAATGTAACTTTTTAACTTTTTGAACGATTTTGAAACAAAACTAATGGCATTCAATCGAGAACAAAGCTTGTGGATGGTCCAAATTTCAACTCGATCCGAGCCTCTGTTCGAACGTTATGGCGAGACATACAAAAAAAAAAACAAACAAACAAACAAAAAACAAACAAACAAACAAAACGAGTGACAAATTTTTCCGGCAGAGTCAAATGGAAACGCTCGCTTCGCTCGCTTAACTATGGTTCACAGTATCTTTGGGTCTTAGAATGTTGAACCCAAAGACGGTATATATAGCTCTTTAGCCCGTTTTGGCCCAATACCGCCTACAGCACATCATTGTAATAAATTAATTACCATTATGGTGTATCGTTTATCGGTTGGTGGTATCCATGAAACTGATAAAAGTTGTGAAAAATGTGTCTCAAGGTATAGGAATATAGAACTCCCTCCTAACCCACAGTATTGCACGGAATAATATACACATTCAGACTTTTTGTTTCATTACGCATCACAAAAATGTGTATTACTAATTTTATGACCTTTCTTGCTTGCTAAATAATAAACATGATCGAGTAATTCATTCTGGAGTTGACCGTGACGCTACAACATTGCATTGGTTTAACATTGAATGCCGCCATGCAGCCGCACGGTATCTGCCTTGGAGCAGTTCTCCACTTGACCGCCAGATGTCAGCCACTTTGCTTTTAAACGCGAATAGGACTAGATAAAATTAACAGCGGAAGGGTTCTCACCACCGCTAGAAGAAACAGAAACAACTGATAAAATTAATACTTACATTACATGTTTGACAAGCCTAGCCAACCCTAGGCCAGCACAACCTTGTTCTGACACACTTCCCGCACAAATAACTAGTTTTGATTACTAAAAGCCTAATGCAGATAAACAATAGTATGATTGTCCACCTAGGCTATACAAAAATGTACGAAAATAATACACCTATTCTTTTCTTTCAATGATCTTACGCAAAACTCCTGTCACTATATAAAAACGAAAACAAAAACTGTGCAAATTATGCAGTGAAAGGTGTAAAATAACATTAGTTGTGCGCTTGTTGTAGCATGGGAAACTTTTAATTGGATGTGAGTTGCCTAGACTTAACCAGTCCTTATACCGTCGTTATACCATGGTTATACCACCTTTACCCAGGATGTACATGAATCCGGGTCTAGATATTTTACATCCTATTGTTATTGCTAATACCGTAGAAATTAAATCAACTTTGATAATTTTTTTTTTTTAACAAATAATTTTGCAATGGAACTTGAAAAAGCAATGAGATCACACACATAACAAAAACTTGTAGAAATACAGCCAAACCTTACACACTCAAAAGAAATGAGATCTAAAAAAAGGGCCATAGCTCATCTACCCTTCCACATTTGCGCATTATTAATTCATAAACGTACAGTGTACCATAACAGCATCCTCGAAAAGCTTGGCAAAATAAAATTTGCATGTTAATACGTTTAAATTAATTAGAAAAAAGAACGAATGAACTATTCCGTTTAAATTAATAATCGCAAATTCTATTTTGTCAAGCTTTTCGAGGATGCTGTTATGGGACACTGTACGTTTATGAATTAAGAATGCGCAAATGTGGAAGGGTAGATGAGCTTGGCCCTTTTTTAGATCTCATTTCTTTTGAGTGTGTAAGGTTTGGCTGTATTTCTACAAGATTTTGTTATGTGTGTGTACCTTCTAAAGGAAAGGAACTTCCTCTTGGTAGGTTCGAGAGAACAGTCAAGAGGATGTTTTTCTTTTAGATTTAAATATGTGTGTTTCTTCTTGTTTGGTATATATTTTATCATTAATTATAAAAACGGAAGTCTACGAAATATCGCAAGAGTAACCCAGGTTTTGTTCAGTGTAAGTGATTTCATTATTATTCGTTTCCGGGTAAATGAGTTGTATGTATAATTTTAATTTATTATTGTTGTATAAAATTCTTAGGATGGGTGCAAGTGTCCAAAATGGATTTAGGTCCGCTATTCGCATCCATACGTATATTATTATGTAATCAATGCACGGAATAAACACACACTAATATTTAAGCTAAATCACACACGTCGCTCGAAAGCTAATCAATACCATACAAACCATACACGGTATAGTTAAATTACTAAAATATTATTACATTAAAAGGCACATACAAATATTCTACGCAGAAGATTTAAATGAAGAGGCTAGTTTAATAATGAAAAAAACAGTAATTGATTAAACCATATAGGATACAAATTTATTTATTAAACCAAAAATTTTCATTATCAGACTATCAAGTTCACTACCCGCAAGCCGGTGTAGTGTCGATCTAATACAGAGATTAGTGAATTCTAGATCAAATCAGTTTAACATATTAATAAAATCAAAGAGTGAATTAATTAATTAAAGAGGCACCATAAACATAATTGCTTAAAAGTCTGGTTCGACTTTTCTCCTGTGGCAGCTGGATGCTTTTAACTACCTTAAATAGCTTAATTACAAAATCTTCAATTATCCCCAATTAAAACCCAAAATTTAACATAAATTATGATTTTACATGATAGCGGACGGTTTAATGAAACGAATTCTGATACTTAGTCATACAGATTCATTAACAGCGATAGAGATATTGAATTAATTAGATATATGCAAATATTATGCATGTATCATACATATTTAAGGTCAAAACATCAAAACAAAATTGGACAGATAAATTTGGTTTCCAACAGAGAAAACGTTAAAAAATTTACCTAATTTCAGAAAATGATTTAACCAAAGCATTGTGATGTATCTTTGTGTTGTAAGTTCTCCATGCAGTCTTACCGAATGGTCAAATGTTAAAATTAAAACCGGTGCACAAAATTCTACAACTTTTACTATCACTGTTCAAAAGAGCTGACTTCAATTAACACTAAAATAAAAAAGATGGTTAAAATTGATAGTAAAAGTTCCTCGAAGATACATTTGTTACATTGCGGAGCATGATCTTAAATCCATGAATTTCCATGTGTTTCAAACTGCATCTTCTACCAAAACTGTTTCCACACATTGGGCATCGAAGATCTCTTGCACTCTCGAGTTTGACGTGAGTACTCAAGGTGGATAAATAATTAAGCGAGCGAAGCGAG
Source organism: Sweltsa coloradensis (assembly GCA_024449915.1). Classification (NCBI taxonomy): domain Eukaryota; kingdom Metazoa; phylum Arthropoda; class Insecta; order Plecoptera; family Chloroperlidae; genus Sweltsa; species Sweltsa coloradensis. Next base: position 16,498 of record JAMZAV010004108.1, read on the forward strand.
CGTTTCCATTTGACTCTGCCGGAAAAAATAGTCACTGTTTTTTTTTTTGTTTTTTTTTGTTTGTTTGTGTGTCTCGCCATAACGTTCGAACGGGGGCTCGGATCGAGTTGAAATTTTGACCATCCGCAAGCTTCGTTCCCGATTGAATGCCATTTGTTTTGTGGCAAAATCGTTCAAAAAGTTACATTAAAGTTAATCGAAAGTTTTTTTTAAAAACTAAACGGCGACAAAATCTGAGGTGGCCAAATCATTTAGAATGTCCGTCCGGTCACGAATATGTTAATTTTATTTTGATCCGATAGGTAGTGTAGATGGAAATTACATTATAACAAAAGTAACGTTACCATGGCAACGAAAAGTCACACGAAGTTCGCACTATGCACTGCCACCTAGAAGTAATCAGTGTATTATTTGTTACCAAATAGTTCAAATAGTTTCCCCAAAGAAATGATGCCAAGGTCCTCTAGATGGCGGTGGATTTTATCCGCAAAGTAAAAGTTTACCCAAATAGGCCTACCTACCGTCGGGGCCTACAGGGTTGGCTTGGTCGCTTTGATTTACTGTCCCCCACTGAAAATCAGTTATATAACTGAGTGGGTAGACTCTAAATACAATTTATTTATTTATTTATTATTTATTTATTTGCCAATAATAAATAATATTGGAAACATGGCCCCGTGGACAGTGAACGTGGCAAATTTTAAAATTTTAAAAAATTGCAATGTGGGTCTAGCTATAGCACGTGCTCGCTTATCAACGCGTCCAACTGAGCGTTTCCTAGTTAAAGACTTTGCCACAATTGGGCTCAAGCTTTAAATGACGCAGTTAAATTTCGGAGCAAAATGTTTGCTGCATTTTTGAAACTATGGTATGTTCCGCAATCGTGTTTCACATGAGACTTGAGCATATGTTTGCCCTTGAAATGTTTACTACAAGTCGGACAGCTCAGAAGATTCCCAGTAATGTTGGGTTGCATTGGATCTTGTTGATGAGTAAGATTGTCTGTAGTGTTATAGAGTACGGATCTTTCTTCAAGTGATGCCGGTAAAGAATACCACAAGTCTACAGAATCTACAAACATATCAAACAGTGTCATATTATTAAATTCTTGATGTTTATGAACTTTTAATAAGTGACAAGGATTCAAACTATATGACAGTTTATTGTATTAGTGACAAAATTAAACAAACCATGGGTAGAATATTACTAATAATCTAAAAAAAAGTTTAAATAATTTTAGGAATTTTAAGTACATTAGTTTTATTTGCTGTCCACCTTTATTTCATATTATGTATTGTCATTCAGTGACTTAAAAATTCATATCGAATAAAGCCTAAACATAGGTATGTGTTAAATATCCCTTGGAAGTAATGAAAACATACATTACTACACAATTAAAATTTATAAAATACAGTTGACAGATACAATAAATTATGATTACTATACAAAATAGTTAGTCAGGACGCAGCAACTCATCCGCGATGCCCTACCACACTCAGGCACCATATATATAGCAAGCCGAGTTTGGGAAATTTCGAGGTGTCACACAGTCGGCATGAAATGTGATACGAATTAGGAAACTGTCTTATTCGGGGGGGGGGGGGGGGGGGTAGCTGACAACACATGTCAAATTTTGTGGGGTACGAGCTTTCCTTCTGGATAAAAACACTGTGTTGAAACATGCTAAAAAAAGTATCATGATGTTAGTTACGCCCAATTCGTCAATTTCAATTGCCCGACGATTCTAACCAAACAGGTGCGACTACATTTAAATTTAGCTTGGACATTAAGAATTTAGTTTTTTTTTAATTTTTGAAAGACATAGTTGCGGATATCTGGAAGGCATCGAAATAAAGGGATTTTCATATGAGGCTTGAACATGTATAAAATTAACACGTACAACTATAGGAACTTGACAAAAATCACCTACAATGTAAACACAAATTAAGTGTTGGGGACACTTGATATTTTACATTATGTTGTTCATTGGCAGTACGATAGCAATTAATACTAGTCTCTACTCTACTTTTACAAATAATTTTGCAATAATGATGCATAAGTTATGAGATCCTTCAAATAACAAAAAACTTTTACAAATAAAATCGAACCTTACACAATCAAAAACATTGAGATCTAAAAGAAAGGCCGAGCTTATGCAACCTTCTACATTTCATTTCAACACTCTTAAATCCTAATTGGATGAGCGTAGCGAGCGAAGCGAAGATTCCATTTCACTACACTGGAGAAAAAAATCCGGATGTTTTTTTTTCTTTTTTTTCTGTATGTGTGTGTGTTCGTCAGCACGATTCCGGCTAAACCGATAATCCAATTGCGATGAAATTTTCTGGAGGCCTTCGAAATCTCTGAACTTAAAGAAAGAAAGAAAAGCAGAAAGCAAAAAGCAAATGAAAGCAGGGTTGGCTTGGTCGCTTTGATTTAAAGTCCCCCACTGAAAATCAGTTATATAACTGAGTGGGTAGACTCTAAATCAAATTTATTTATTTATTTATTTATTTAGAACTGCCACGTTTTTGAGCGCAATCGGAAAATTATTGTCATGAAAATCGCAATTTTACGATTTTTTTCGATTTTTAAAAAATTTCTTCGATTTATAACACCTACATGCTTTATCCGATTTTAATGATTTTTTTCACAGAACCTTAATTTTATGAATTAAGATATTCGTGTAAAATTTGAGCGAAATCGAAAAATTATTTGTCATGAATATCGTCATTTTACGTTGTTTTTTTTAAACAGTTTTTTGCCTCATTCTACCTACATGCTTTATCCTATTGTAATGATGTTTTCACAGAACCTTAATTTTATGAATTTATATGTTCGTGTTAAATTCGAGCGCTATCGAATAATTGTTTCTTATGAAAATTGCAATTTTACTATCTTTTTCTTTTTATAAATTACGATTAATTAAAATTTACATAAGTCAGGTTAATTTTTAATTTAATTTAATTTAATTTAATTTAATTTTAAAAAAAATCGACTTAGTAATGATTTTTTCACAGAACAACAGAAAATCCGCATAACACATGGCAGCTCAATGCACCAATAACGCTCATCCAACAACGCGCCTGAAAAAGCGTTTGCGAAGCTTCCTCGTACATATATTTACTTTGCCCATAGACTGCATCTTTGCAAAGGTTAGCAAAATGAGTTTGCACGCTCTTTTACATTCAAAACAATAGTTGCAAATAAAAATTTGACAAGATTTTCAAGGATGCAGTCACGGGGCAAAGTGTGTTTGTGTATAAGGAAAAGAGCGCGGAAATGTAGAAGGGTCTAAAGCTTTGGCCATATTATCATTATACCTAAAATGTCATAACAATACTTGAATCAACGTTCCAAACTATATAAAAATAAATATAGATGCAATACATACAGCAGGAAGAAATAAAAAGATGTTAAGTTTTACTTTTTAAAGTAGTATTCAAAGTAAAATTTAAACTCAAATATTTAATATATTTAATTAATTTGAGTTTAAATTTTACTTTTTATTATTCTATTTTTTTATGAGTATTATTAATATTAGTAGTTTTAGGGCGCTTATTTTATACTATGTTTTATTACCTAAACTTTTATTATACTTTATATTTTAACTCAAATATTTAATATATTTGAGTTTAAATTTTACTTTTTATCTTTCAAGTGCTATATGAAAGTAATGAGGTGTTAATTATTTGTTATAACACTGAACAGGATAGACGTTACAAAAATAAATATTGTTACACAAATAAAGTTCAAATTAAGTACTGTATGCAACTTTTTCAGAACTATACATTTCTTGACATTCCCGATTTGTTTAGTACAACTTTATTAGTTTTACAAAACAAATTTTACCTTTTCCATCAAGTTTGCCTTAAGACACAGAATCACAATTACCAATCGAGCATTTATATGAACAATTACAATTAGATTTAGAACAGAGCTTAAATTAGCATTACTACAAAATGCATCCAAATATGAATCACCCTATCAAGTCGACATGTCAGTCCAATGATAACAAATGTTCACACATCTGCTCTTTGCAATTATAGATATTTATAATGAACACGGATAACCAAAAGGATGATACTTCAAAGACGGTTGAAATTAAAAACTGACTCGTTTTATTATAACGTTTATTATCAATGTATGTCCACTATCCAACATATTTTTTTACATTGTAACACCAAGTACAGGAGTCCACGCTCATCACAAGTAGGAGCGTTACGATTCTTACAGGAATATCTCATGTGTGCTAACATTTAACGTTTCCATGTAAAACTTCTTCGCATTTATGTTTCATGTGTTTGTTCAAGTGTCTTAAAAGCTTAAAAACTTTGCCACAATAGTGGCAATCTAGTGTTTTACCACACTCATGTCTTAAATGAAACACCAGGTCGGTTTTCCTGGTAAAATGCTTGATGCAATTTGGACAACTGTGGTTTTTTCCACAGTCATGTTTTACATGAGCGTTTAGAACTTTTTTCCACTTGAAACGTTTACTGCAATTCGGACAGCTCAGATTAGTCTCAGCATCGTTGAACTTCGGTTGCATGGGACGGTGTTGATGTGTAAGATTGTCTGTCTTGTTATGGACTACGGATCTTCCATCAACTGGTGCCGTTGAAGAAAACCAACGATCAGTAGCATCTGAAGACAAAATAGGTGTTGTAATTCTTGTATTCATGTTCACAAAATTTTTTGTTAGTTTCTAGTGAGAATATTATGATTTGAAAGTAGAAACCCATATATGTTTCGGTGTCGCAGCAGTAACGTTACTAATTAAAAACGCACCACAAAAAAGCCTACAAAAAAGTTACCACAAAAAGTTACCAATTCGTGTAAAATCTCAGTTTCAAGATATAATTTTTCTAACGGTCATTTGGGGATACTTTTATTCGTTATTACGTAACATCCAAAATTATCCTAGAATTTGACGGTATTATTTAAAAATATTATTTCTTAATTAGTAAATAAAAGCTTCTTTTTTTAGATTTGTACATTTTATTTTTCAATAGTTCGTTGCCAATGCCAGCCAGCCAATTCTATACAAATATAATCACGGTATAATTCCAAAAATATCATCACAAAAAAGTACAAATACTAATTGTCAAAGGGGAAGATGAAAGCGGAAGGCATGCCACAAATTTTCACCAACAGACTTACATGCACAAAGATTTACCACAGCAAAATTATGATTTGCGGATGCAATTCTGCATACTACGAGCATGCGGCTTTAATGTGCCTATGGTTAAGCAAACGTATATTCCCAAAAACGACATTTTTACAGAGAGGCAACTTAGGCCAGTGAATCTTTTTGTATGAGGTGATTATTTATATCTAAAATAAATTTTACAAACAAGATTGTTAACGAAAGTATTAAAACTAGGAAAACGCTTAAGTCCCGCCGCGTTGTTGGATGAGCGTAATTGGTGCATTGAGCTGCCATGTGTTATGAGGATTTTCTGTTATTCTGTGACAAAATTATTACAAAGTCGAATAATTTTTTTTAAATAAAATAAAAAATAAAAAATTGACTTTATTTTTTAATTTTTTTTATGAATCGTAATTTTAAAAAAGGAAAAAATCGTAAAATTGCGATTTTCATAAGAAATAATTATTCGATTGCGCTCAAATTTTACAAGAATATATTAATTCATAAAATTAAGGTTCTGTGAAAAATTCATTACAATAGGATAAAGCATGTAGGTGCTATAAGTCAAAGACTTGTTTAAAAAAAGAAAAAACGTGTAAAATTTCGATTTTCATGAGAAATAATTTTTCGATTGCGCTCAAATTTCACAAGAATATCTTAATTCATAAAATTAAGGTTTTGTGAAAAAATCATTAAAATCGAATTAAGCATGTAGGTGTTATAAGTCGAAGAAATATTTTAAAATTGAAAAAATTCGTAAAATGGCGATTTTCATGAGAAATAATTTTCCGATTGCGCTCAAAAACGTGGCAGTTCTAAGTTCAGAGATTTCGAAGGTCTCCATAAAATTTCATCGCAATTGGAGTATCGGTTTAGCCGGAATCGTGTTAACAAACACACAATAATACAAACAGAAAAAAAAAAAAAAAAAAAAAAAAAAAAAAAAAAAAAACATTCCGGATTTTTTTCTCCAGTGTAGTGAAATGGAATCTTCGCTTCGCTCGCTACGCTCGCTACGCTCATCCAATAATATATAAAAGTACAAAATTAATCAACAAAATAATTCAACCTATGTCGTGTGATGTCCACGTAGCCTTTATTAATATCCATTTGTAAATAAGTTATAACAGCTGCAGAAACTTCTGCCAAGGGCAATATTAATTGCTGACAGAATATAAGCAGCGTTCAGCGGGACACACTCTATTAATCAAAACTGTATCCACACAAAATTGTAGATAACGAAAGAAGAGTATATATTAATGTATTACCACTTCAAACGGCACAATATTCCGGTGCAAAGCTAAGTTCGAGTAGATATTAAGGTATTACCACTTTAAACGGCACAATATTCCGGTGCAAAGCTAAGTTCGAGTAGATATTAAGGTGTTCAAGGTTGATACGTGGTGGACACTGAAGTTTACCACACTCATGTTTGTCAGTCACCGGGACCTTGAGGCTCTTCTTAAGACCTGAAGAACATTGGAACTTGGTGCAAAGTGAACCTCATGAACCTAAACCCTTCCATCACTTCCACTCTCATGTTTGACGTGAGCGTTCAAGGTTGATACGTGGTGGACACTGAAGTTTACCACACTCATGTTTGTCAGTCACCGGGACCTTGAGGCTCTTCTTAAGACCTGAAGAACATTGGAACTTGGTGGGAAAGGAACCCCATGAACCCCAAAACCCTTTCCTACTTCCAATTCTGTTTTTTGTGAGCGGGTTTAAGGTTGATACCGGGGGTGGACACTGAAGTTTTCCACACTCATTTTTTTCCCGTCACCCAAAACCTTGAGGGTCTTCTTAAGTCCTGAAGAAAATTGGAACTTTTGGGACAAAATGAACCCATGAAACCCAAAACCCCTTTCCCTCACTTCCACTCTCATGTTTTTACGTGAGCGTTCAAGGGGATACGTGGGGGGAAAACTGAAAATTTACCAAAAACCCCAAAGTTTTTCAGTCACAAGGACCTTGAGGCTTTTTCTTAAAAACCTGAAGGAAAAAATTGGGAAATTGGTGCAAAATGAAAAACCCCATGAAATAAACCCTTTTTCCCTCCTTTTTTTCCCCTTTTCATGTTTGAAAGTGAGCCGGTTTAAGGTTTATACGTGGTGGACACTGAAAATTACCAACTCATTTTTGAGGCCCCCGGGACCTTGAGGGTTTTTTTAAGACCTGAAGGGGAAAATTGGAACTTGGTTTCCCAAATGAACCTCATGAACCCTTAAAAAACCCTTTTCCCTCAAATTTCCCTCTTTATGTTTGCCCTGACGTTTCCAAGGTTGATAAAGTTTTGGGGGACACGAAAAATTACCAACCTTTATGTTTGTCAGTCACAAGGGCCTTTAGGCTCTTTTTAAAACCCTTTAAAACATTGGGAAATTGGTGCAAGTGAAACCCCAGAAAATTTAAAACCCTTCCCTCCCTTTTTACTTATGTTTACGTGAGCGTTCAAGGTTGGGTACGTGGTGGACACTGAAATTTAAACCCCACTCGTGTTTGTCAGTCACGGGAAACCCTGGGTTTTCTTAAGACCTAAAACATTGGAACTTGGTTTGGGAAATGAACCCCAAAGAACCTAAACCCCCCTCACTTTTCCCCTTTTTATGTTTTACGGAGCGTTCAAGGGTTTGGGACGTTTGGGGGACACTGAAGTTTTTCCACACTCAAAGTTTTCAGTCACCTGGACCTTGAGGCTCTTTTTAAACCTAAGAAACATTTGGGAAATTGGTTCAAAGGAACCTCATAACCTAAACCCTACCATCACCCTTTCCCCTTCAGTTGACTGACGTTCAAAGGTTTGGGACGTGGTGGGGCATGAAGTTTACCAAAAACTCATGTTTTTCAGTCACCGGGACCTTTAGGCTTTCTTTAAGGGCCTGAAAACATTGGGGAAATTGGTGCCAAAAGGGAACCCCCTGAAAACCCAAAACCCTTCCATCACTTCCCCTTCAGTTTGACGTGAGCGTTTAAAGGGGATACGTTTGGGGGAAAAACCCGGAAAATTTACCACACTCATTTTGTCATCCCGGGAAACCTTGGGGGCTCCCCCCCTTTAAAACCGAAGAACATTGGAACTTTTGGGGGCCCAAAATGAACCCCCATGAACCCAAAACCCTTCCATCCTTCCCCTCTTTATGTTTGACGTGACGTTCAAGGTTGATACGTGGGGGGACACTGAAGTTTTTCCACATTTAAGTTTTTCGTCCCCTGGGACCTTGAGGCTTTCTTAAAACCCCAAGAATTGGAACTTGGTGCAAGGGAACCCCTAAACCTAAACCCTACCCTCACTTCCACTCTTTATGTTTTGGGCGTAGCGGGTTCCCAAGGGTTTGGGACGTGGTTTGGGCACTGAAGTTAAACCCCAAATCAGGTTTTTTTGTCCCCCGGGACCTTTTAGGGTCTTCTTTTAAAAACCTAAGAACATTGGGAAATTGGTGCAAAGTGAAACCCCATGAAAAAAAAACCCCTTTCCCTCACTTCCACTCTCAAAGTTTTTAGTGAAGGGGTTTTAAGGTTGATACGGGTGGACATGAAGTTTACCACACTCATGTTTGTCAAATCACCGGGGCCTTGAGGGGTCTTCTTTAAAACCTGAAGAAAAATTTGGGAAAATTGGTGCAAATGGAAACCCCATGAAACCCAAACCCTTTTCCTCCCTTCCCCCCTCATTTTGAGTGAGCCCTTTAAGGTTAATACGTGGGGGACACGAAAAATTTTCCCCACTCATGTTTGTCAGTCACCGGGGCCCTTTAGGGTTTCTTAGACCCAAGAACATTGGAAATTGGGGGCAAAGTAACCTCAGGGAAACCCAAACCCCTTTTTTCAAATTCCACTCTCATGTTTGAAAGTGAGGTTTAAAAGGTTTAAAACGTGGTTTGGGCAAAGAAGTTTAAACCCACTCCTGTTTGTCAGTCACCGGGGGCCCTTTAGGCTCTTCTTAAGCCGGGAAAAACTTGGGAAATTGGGGCAAAGTGGAAACCCCATGAAAACCCAAAAACCCTTCCCCTCACCCTTTCCCCTCTCATGTTTTAAAGTGAGCGTTCAAAAGGTTTATACGTGGTGGCACTGGTTTACCAAACTCATGTTTGTCAGTCCCGGGGGCCTTGAGGCTCTTTTTAAGGGGCCCCGAAGAAAAAAATTGGGAAATTGGTGCAAATTGAACCCTTTTTGAAAAATAAAACCCCCTTTGATCACTTCCACTCTCAGTTTGCGTGAGCTTCAAAGGGTTTTACGTGGTGGGCACTGAAGGGGGGGGGGTTTTTCCAAAAATCATGTTTGTCATTTACCTGGAACCTTGAGGCTCTTCTTTAAAACCGAAAAACATTGGAAAATTTGGGGCAAAGTGAACCTCATGAACCCAAACCCTACCATCACTTTCCCCTCTCATGTTTGCCCTGAGCGTTCAAAGGGTTTATACGTGGTGGAAACTGGGGAAATTTACCACACTCATTTGTCATCACCGGGGCCTTGAGGGTCTTCTTTGACCTGAAAAAACATTGGAACTTGGGGCAAAATGAACCTATGAACCTTAAACCCCCCACACTTTCCCCTCTCATTTTTTGACGTGAGCGTTCAAGGGTTTATACGTGGGGGACACTGAAAATTCACCAACTTTATGTTTGGGCCGTCCCGGGACCTTTTTGGCTCTTCCCTTAAAACCGAAAAACTTGGGAAATTGGTGCAAAGTGAAAACCCTTTTGAAACCCTTTAAACCCCTTCCATCACTTCCACTCTCCTGTTTGACGTGAGCGTTCAAGGTTGATACGTGGTGGACATGAAGTTCCAAAACTCATGTTTTCAAATCACAAGGGGCCCCTTTAGGCTCCTTTTTAAAAACCTGAAGAACCCTTGGAAAAAAGGGCAAAGTGAACCTTAAAGAAACCCTTTAAACCCCTTTAAAACTTTTCCCCTCTCAGGTTTTTTCCCTGAGCGTTTTTAAGGTTGATAAGTGGGGGGACCTGAAGTTTACCACACTCATGTTTTTTCAGTCCCCGGACCTTGAAGGGTTTTCTTTTTTGACCTGAAAAAATTTGGGAAATTGGGGCAAAGTGAAAACCCCATGAACCAAACCCTTCCATCACTTCCACTCTCTTGTTTGACGTGAGCGTTCAAGGTTTAAAACGTGGTGGACACTGAAGTTTACCCACCAGTTTTTCAGGCACCGGGGCCTTGAGGCCCCTTCTTAAGCCCGAAAAACATTTGGGAAATTGGTGCAAAATGAACCTCATGAACCCAAACCCCACCAATTTCCCTTCCCCTCTCATGTTTGGCGTGGGGGCGTTCAAAGGGTTTGGGACGTGGGGGACACTGAAGTTTTCCACACTCATGTTTGTCAGTTTTCCTGGACCTTTAGGCCTTTTTAAAACCTGGGAAAAAAATTGGGAAAATTGGTGCAAAGTGAACCTCATGAACCTAAACCCCCTTTTCACTTTCCCCTTCATGTTTTTAAAGGAGGGGTTCAAAGGTTTTTACGGGTGGAAAACTGAAATTTACCACCTCGTGTTTTTTCAGCCCGGGGCCCTTTAGGCTCTTCTTAGACTGAAAGAATTTAACTTGGGCAAAGTGAAACCTTTTTTTTAACCTAAACCCTTTCCAAAACACTCCCTCTCTGTTTGCGGGGAGCGTTTTAAGGTTTATACGTGGGGGAACTGAAGTTTAACCCCATCATGTTTTTTCAGTCACCTGGCCCTTTTTGGGTCTTCTTAAGACCTGAAGAAAATTGGGAAATTGGTGCAAAGGGAAAACCCCATGAACAAAACCCCTTTCCCTCACTTCCACTCTCATGTTTGACGTGAAACTTCAAGGTTTATACTGGTGGAACTGAAATTTTCCACACTCGGGTTTTTCAGTCACCGGGAACCCTTTAGGCTCTTCTTAAACCCGAAGAAATTGGAACTTGGTGCAAAGTGAACCTCAGAAAATAAACCCCTTTCCCCACTTCCACTCTCATGGTTTTTACTTGGGGCGTTTTTAGGTTTGGGAGTGGTGGCACTGAAATTTACCACCTCATGTTTGTCGGGCACCCCCGGGCCTTTAGGCTTTTTAAGCCTGAAGAACATTGGGAACCCTTGGGGCAAAACCCCATGGGAAACCCAAAACCCCCTTCCATCCCTTTTTCCCTCTCATGTTTGACGTGAGCGTTCAAAGGGTTTATACGTGGTGGGGCCCTGAATTCACCCCTCCCTGTTTTTTTCAGTCACCGGGACCTTGGGGGCTCTTCTTAAGACCCGAAGAAAAATTTTGGGAATTGGTGCAAAGTGGGAAACCCCATGAACCCAAGCCCTTTCCCTCAATTCCACTCTCATGTTTGAGTTGGGGCGTTTAAGGGTTTATACTGGGGACACTGAAATTTACCAAAACTCATGTTTTTTCAGTCCCCCTGGAACCCCCTTGGGGGGGCTTTCTTAAGGAAACCCGAAGAACATTGGAAATTGGTTTCAAAGTGGGAACCCCATGAACCTAAAAACCCCCATCATTCCCCTCCATGTTTGACTTTACGTTTAAGGTTTATACGTGGTTTGGCACTGAAGTTTTCCACACTCGTGTTTTTTCAGTAAACCGGGGCCTTGAGGGTCTTCTTTAAAACCTGAAGAAAATTGGAACTTGGGTGCAAACCCTCAAAAAAAGGGAAAAACCCCAAAACCCTTTTTCCCTCACTTCCAAATCTCATGTTTGCCCGGGGGCGGTTTAAGGGTTTATACGTGGGGGGACATGAAGTTTTCACCTAACCCCCGTGTTTGTTTAGCACCCGGGCCTTGAGGCTCTTCTTAAGGGCCTGAAAAAATTTGGGAAATTGGGGCAAAAGTGAACCTCAGAAACCCAAACCTTTCCATCACTTCCACTCTCATGTTTGGGCGTGAGCGTTTCCCAAAGGGTTTATACGTGGTTTTGGGAAATTTAAGTTTACCACCTAAAGTTTTTTCAGTTTACAAGGACTTGGGGGCTCTTCTTAAGAAACCCGAAAAAAATTGGAACTTGGGGCAAAGTGAAAAACCCCATGAACCTAAACCCTTCCTCCTTTTCCCCTAAATTTTTTACGTGAAACCAAGGTTGATACGTGGTTTGGGCCTGAAATTTTCCACACTCAATTTTTTTCAATCACCGGGCCTTGGGGGCTGTTCCTTTTGACCCCGAAAACTTGGGAAATTGGTGCAAAATGAACCTCATGAACCTAAAAAACTTCCCCTCACTTCCCTCTCATGTTGGGCCTGAGCGTTTAAGGGGGTTTTACGTGGTGGACACTGAAATTTTCCAACTCATGTTTTTCAGTCACCTGGACCCCTTTAGGCTTTTCTTACGACCTAAGAAAAATTGGAAAAAATTTGGGGCAAAATGAACCTCAGAACCTTTAAAACCCCCATCACTTCCACTTTTCATGTTTGACGTGAGCGTTCAATGTTTTATAAGTGGTGGACACTGAAATTTTTTCCACACTCAGTTTGTCAGTCAAACCCGGGGGCCTTTAGGTCTTCTTAAGACCTGAAGAACTTTGGGAAATTGGTGGAAAGTAAAACCCCTGAACCTAAAACCCCTTTCCAATCACTTCCACTCTCATGTTTGACGTGAGCGTTCAAGGTTTATCGTGGGGGGAACTGAAGTTCACCCCACTTTATGTTTTTCAGTCACCGGGACCTTTGGGTCTTCTTAGACCTGAAGAACCCTTGGAACTTTGGGGCAAAGTGAACCTTAGAACCCTTAACCCCTTTCCCTTCCCCTTCCCTCTCCCCTGTTTTGGGCGTGGCGTTTCAAGGTTGGGACTTTGGGGGACACGAAGTTTTTCCACACCCAGTTTGTCATTTACCAAAGGGCCCTTTAGGCTCTTCTAAAGACCGAAGAAAATTGGGAAATTGGGCAAAGTTAACCTTATGAACCCTTAAAAAATTCCATCCCCTTCCACTCCCCATGTTTGGGCGTGGGGGGTTCAAGGTTGTACGGGGTGGCACTGAAAATTTACCCCAAATCTTTTGTCGCAAACCGGGGCCTTGAGGCTCTTCTTAAAACCCTGAAGAACTTGGAACTTTGGTGAAAGTGAACCTTATGAACCTTAACCCTTTTCCCTCATTCCACTCTCCCTGTTTTACGTGAGCGTTCAAGGTTTATACGTGGGGACCCGGAAATTTTCCACACTCGTGTTTGTCAGTCACCGGGGCCTTGAGGCTCTTCTTAAGACCGAAAAACCCTTGGAACTTGGTGCAAAGTGAACCCCAGAACCTAAAAAACCCTTTCCCTCAATTTTCCCCCCATGTTTTGGGCGTGAGCGTTCAAGGGTTTATACCCTGGGGGACACTGAAATTTACCACACTCATTTTTTGTCCCGTCCCCGGGGGAACCCTTTAGGGTCTTCTTAAGACCCCGAAGAACATTTTGGAAAATTGGTGCAAAATTTAACTCATGAACCAAAAAACCCCTTTCCCTCACCTTTTCCCTCTCATGTTTTACGTGAAAGGGTTCCCCGGTTGATTTCCCTGGTGGACATGAAAATTTCCCCCAACCCCAGGGTTTTTCAGTTTACAAGGAACCCCCGGGCTCTTCTTAAACCTGAAGAACATTTGGGAAATTGGTGCAAAAATGAACCTCATGAAAACCCAAAAACCCCTTCCCTCACTTTTCCCCCCTCATGTTTGACGTGAAACGTTTAAGGGTTTATACGTGGTGGCACTGAAGTTTTACCACACTCGTGTTTTTTCTCACCTGGACCTTGAGGCTCCCTTTTTAAGACCTTTAAGAAAAAATTTTGGAAAATTGGGGGCAAAGTGAACCCCCATGAAACCCAAAACCCTTTCCCTCCCCTTCCCCCTCTCTGTTTGACGTAGGGTTTTTAAGGGTTTTATACTTGGGGGGACACTGAAGTTTAAACCCCACTTCATGTTTTTTTCAGGGGGCAAAAACCGGGCCCTTTTTTGGGTTTCTTTAAAACCTGAAGAAAAATTTTGGGAAAAAGGGCAAAATGAAACCCCATGGCCTAAAAACCCCTTTCCCTCACTTCCCCCCTCATGGGTTTGGGCGTGACGTTTAAAGGGTTTAACGTGGTGGGGCACTGAAATTCACCACACCCCATGTTTTTTCAGTCCCAAGGACCTTTAGGGTCTTCTTTAAAACCTGAAGAACATTGGAACTTGGGCAAAAATGGGAAACCCCATGAACCCCAAACCTTCCATCACTTCCACTCTCATGTTTTACGTGGGGCGTTCAAGGGTTTATACGTGGGGACCGAATTTTACCACACTCATGGTTTTTTCAGTCACCGGGACCTTGAAGGGGCCCCTTCAAGGGCCTGAAGAACATTGGAACTTGGTGCAAAGTGAAAACCCCATGAACCTTAAAAAAATTTCCCCCACTTCCACTCTCATGTTTGACGTGAGCGTTCAAAAGGGTTTATACTGGTGGAACTGAAGTTTTTCCACACTTATGTTTGTCATCACCGGGGCCTTGAGGCTCTTCTTAAGACCTTTAAAAACATTGGAACTTGGTGCAAAGTGAAAAACCCCATTCGAAATAAACCCCTTTCCCTCACTTCCACTCTCAGTTTTTAAAGTGGCGGGGTTTAAAGGGTTATTTCTGGGGGACACTGGGTTTACCCCCACTCATGTTTGTCAGTCACCCGGACCTTTAAAGGGTCTTTTTTAAAACCAGAAGAACTTGGAACTTGGGGCAAAATGAACCCATGAAACCCAAACCCTTCAAACACTTCCACTCTCATGTTTGACGTGAGCGTTCAAGGGTTTAACTTGGGGGCACTGGAAATTTACCACACTCATGTTTGTCATCACCCGGGCCTTGAGGGGTTTTTAAGAACCTTAAGAACATTGAAACTTTTGGGGCCCAAAAGGGGAACCTCATGAAAACCCAAAACCCCTTCCATCACTTCCCTTAAATTTTTACGTGAGGTTTTTAAAGGGTTTATACGTGGTGGACACTGGGGGGTTCACCACACTCAAAGTTTGTCAGTCACCGGGACCTTGAGGCTCTTCTTAAGACCTGAAGAAAAATTGGGAAATTTGGGGGCAAAGGGAACCTCATGAACCAAACCCCTTTCCCTCCTTCCACTCTCAAAATTTTTACGTGAGCGTTCCCAAAGGGTGATACGTGGGGGAACTGAAGTTTACCACACTCATGTTTGTCGGCACCGGGGCCTTTTAGGCTCTTCTTTAGAAACCCGAAGAACATTGGAAAATTGGTTTTCAAAATGAAACCTTTATGAACCTAAACCCTTCCATCACTTCCACTTAAATTTTTTACGTTTAGGTTTAAGGTTTATACGTGGGGGACACTGAAGTTTACCAACCCCTTTAGGTTTTTCAGGGCACCCGGTCCTTGAGGCTCTTCTTAAGACCGGAAAAACATTGGAAATTTTTTGCAAAAACCCCATGAAAACCCAAAAAACTTCCCCCCCTCCCTTCCACTCTCATGTTTTACGTGAGCGTTCCCCCGGGTTTAAGTGGGGGACCCCTGAAGTTTTCCCCATTTATGTTTTTTTCAGTCCCCCGGGCCCCTTTAGGCTCTTCTTAAAACCTTTAGAACATTTGGGAATTGGTGCAAAACCCCATGAACCTAAACCCTTCCATCCTTCCAAATTATGTTTGGGCGTGAGCGTTTAAGGTTTAACGTGGTGGACCCGAAATTTACCACACTCATGTTTGCCCGTCCCCCGGGGGCCCCTTTAGGCTCTTTTTTAAAACCGAAGAAACATTGGGGGAAAATTTTGGGGGCGGGGAAAACCCAGGGAACCCAAAACCCTTCCTCACTTTCCCCTCCAAAGGGTTTGACGTTTAAGGGGTTTTGGTTGATTTCGTGGGGGACACTGAAGTTTTCCACATCATGTTTGTCCCGTCACCTGGGGCCCCTTTAGGCTTTTCTTTGACCTGAAGAAAATTGGAACTTGGGGGAAAAACCCCATGAACCCAAAAAATTCCATCACTTCCACTCTCATGTTTTACGGAGCGTTCCAAGGGGATACGTGGTGGCCCGAAATTTTTCCACCCTCATGTTTGAAATCCCCCGGGGCCTTGAGGCCTTTTTAAGCCCGAAGAAAATTTGGAATTGGGGGCAAAGTGAACCTCAGGAAAACCCAAACCCTTCCATCCAATTTTCCCCCCTCATTTTGACGTAGCGTTCAAGGTTTATACGTGGTGGCAATGAAGTTTACCCCACTCGTGTTTGCAGTCACCGGGACCTTGAGGCTTTTTCTTAAGACCTTTAAGAAAATTTGGAACTTGGTGCAAAGGGGAAAACCCCATGAAACCTAACCCTACCCTCCCTTCCACCCCTCATTTTTTGGGCGTGAGCGTTTTTAATTTTTGATACGTTGGGGGACACTGAAATTTACCACACTCATTTTTGTTTAGTCCCGGGACCCTTTAGGCTCTTCTTTAAAACCTGAAGAAAATTGGAACTTGGGGCCCAAAATGGAAAACCTTTATGAACCCAAACCCCCTTCCCTCACTTCCACTTTCATGTTTTACGTGAGCGTTAAAGGTGGGTACGTGGTGGACCCTGAAGTTTACCACACTCATTTTGTCGTAACCGGGGCCCTTTAGGCTCTTCTTAAAACCCGAAAAAATTGGAACTTGGTGCAAAGTGAACCTTGAACCTAAACCCCACCTCCCCTTTCCACTCTATGTTTGGGCGTGAGCGTTTAAAAGGGTTTATACGTGGTGGACACTTTAAGTTTCCACACTATGTTTTTCAGCCCCCGGACCTTGAGGCTCTTCTTTTGGGCCTGAAAAACCCTTTGGGAAATTTGGGTTTCAAAGTGAACCTCATGAAACCCAAACCCCTTTCCCTCACTTCCACTCTCATGTTTGACGTAGCGTTTCAAGGTTGATACGTGGGGGGAACTGAAGTTTTTCCACACTCATGTTTGTCAGCCCCCTGGAAACCCTTTAGGCCTCTTCTTAAACCTGAAGAACATTGGGGAAATTGGTGCAAAAATGAAACCCCAGAACATAAACCCTTCCATCACCCTTCCCCCCTCTGTTTGACGGAGCGTTTAAGGTTGTACGTGGTGGGGCACGAAGTTTACCCCCACTCATGTTTTTTCAGTCACCGGGGCCCTTTAGGTCTTCTTAAGACCTGAAGAACATTGGGAAAAAGGTGCAAAGTGAACCTTTAGAAACCCAAACCCTTCCAAACACTTCCCCCCTCTCATGTTTTCTGAGGTTCAAGGTTGGGTACGGGGGTTGGGAAAACCCCCCCCTGAAATTTTTCCAAAACTATGTTTGTCGTCCCGGACCCCTTTAGGCTCTTCTTTAAAACCGAAGAACCCTTGGAAAATTGGTGCCCAAAGTGAACCTCCCTGAAACCCAAACCCCTTTCCCTCACTTCCACCCTCATGTTTGGGCGTGAGCGTTTTAAAAGGGGGGGTTTGTGGGGGGACACGAATTTTACCACACTATGTTTGCCCGTCACCGGGGCCTTGAGGCTCTTATTAAAAACCTGAAAAACTTGGAACTTGGGGCCAAAAATGCACCTCATGAACCTAAAAACCCCTTCCATCACTTCCCTCTCAGTTTGGGCGTGAGCGGGGTTTAAGGTTATACGGGGGGGACACTGAAGTTTACCAAAACTCAGTTTTTCAGTCACCCGGGGCCGTGAGGTTTTTTCTTAAGAACCCGAAAAACCTTGGAACTTGGTGCAAAGTTAACCCCAGGCCTAAAAACCCCCCAAAACACTTCCACTCTCAAAGTTTTAAATTTAGCGGGCAAGGTTTTATACGTGGTTTGGGCACTGAATTTACCACACTCATGTTTGTCAGTCATCGGGCCTTAAGGCTTTTCTTAAAACCCGAAGAACATTGGAAAAAGGGGCAAAGTTTTAACCCATGAACATAAACCCTCCACACTTCCCTCTCGTTTTGGGCGTGAGCGTTTTTAAAGGGTTGGGGTGGTGGACACTGAAGTTTTTCCACACTCATGTTTTTCAGTCCCGGGACCTTTAGGGTCTTTTTAAGGGCCTGAAGAACTTGGAAATTTGGGGCAAAAGTGAAAACCCCATGAAAAATAAACCCTTCCCCTCCCTTCCACTCCCATGGGTTTTACGTGAGCGTTCAAGGTTTAAAACGTGGTGGGCCCTGAAATTTACCCCCCACTCATTTTTTGTCAGCCACCTGGACCTTTAGGCTCCCTTTTAAGACCTTGGGAAAAACATTTTGGGAAATTGGTGCAAAATGAACCTCAGGGAAAATAAACCCTTCCCTCACTTCCCCTTCTGTTTTTACGTGGGGCGTTCAAGGGTTTATACGTGGTGGACACTTTAAGTTTACCACACTCTGTTTGTCATCACCGGGGCCTTGAAAGGGTCCCTTTTTAAGACCTGAAGAACATTGGAAATTGGTTTCAAATGAAACCCCCATGAACCTAAACCCTTCCATCAATTTCCCCTTTTCATGGTTTTACCCTGAGCGTTCAAGGTTTTACGGGGTGGACCCTGAAGTTTACCCCACTTTATTTTGTCCGCCCCCCCGGGACCCTTGGGGTCTTTTTAAGACCCCAAGAAATTGGAACTTTGGGGGCAAAGTGAACCTCAATTACCTAAACCCCTTTCCCTCACTTCCAATCTCTGTTTTTTACGTGAGGGGTTCCCAAGGGTTTTAAACGTGGGGGGAACTAAGTTTTTCCAACTCCCTGTTTGTCAAATTTACCGGGACCTTTTTAGGCTTTTTTCTTTAAGAATTTTAAAAAATTGGAACTTTGGGGCAAAATGAACCCATGAAATAAAAACCCCCTTTCCCCCCTTCCCCCCCATGGTTTTTAACGTGAGCGTTCAAGGGTTTATACGTGTGGCAATGAAAATTTACCACACTCATGTTTTTTCAGTCACCGGGCCTTGGGCTTTTTTCTTAAAAACCTGAAGAACATTGGGAAATTGGTGCAAAAAGACCTTTAAAGAACCCAAAACCCCTTTCCCTCCTTTCCCCCCCCCTGTTTTTTTTTTTTGTGGGGCGTTCCAAAGGGTTTATACTTTGGGGGACCTGGTTTCCACCCCTCATGTTTTTCAGTCACCCGGGACCTTGAAAGGGCCCTTTTTAAACCCCGAAAAAACATTGGAAATTGGTGCAAAGTGAAACCCCATGAAAATTAAAACCCCTTTCCCTCCTTCCCCCCCTTTTCCTGTTTTACCCTGGGGCGTTCAAGGTTGATACGGGTGGACAAATGAAATTTACCACACTTTATGTTTGTTTAGTCACCGGGGGCCTTTAGGCTCTTCTTAAAACCTGAAGAACATTGGGAAATTGGTTTCAAAATGAAACCCCATGAACCCCCAAAAACCCCTTTCCCTCAATTCCCCCTCTCATGTTTGACGTGAAACGTTCAAGGTTTTATTTGTGGTGGACCCTGAAGTTTACCCCACTCCCTGTTTGCAGTCACCTGGGCCTTGAGCCCCTTCTTAAACCTGAAAAACATTGGAATTTGGGGCAAAGTGAAACCCCATGAACCTAAACCCTTTCCCCACTTTCCACTCTCATTTTTTGACGTGAAACGTTCAAGGGGGTTTATACGTGGTGGCACTTTAAGGGTTTTCCCCCAACTCATGTTTTCATCACCGGGACCCTTTTTGGGTTTTCTTAAGACCCGGGAAAAACATTGGAATTGGTGCAAAATGAACCTCATGCCTTTAAACCCCTTTCCCTCACTTCCACTCTCAAAGTTTTACGTGAGCGTTCAAAGGGGATACGTGGGGGGCACTTTAAGTTTAAACCCCACTCTGTTTGTCAGCACCTGGAAACCCTTTAGGCTCTTTTTAAGACCTGAAGGGGCCCTTGGGAAATTGGGTGCCAAAAGGAAAACCCCAAAGAACCTAAAAAACCCCTTCCCAATCACTTCCCTCTATGTTTGACGGGGAGCGTTCCCAAAGGGGGGGTAAAGTGGTGGACACCTGAAATTTACCACCTCATGGTTTTTTCCCGTCCCGGGGCCCTTTAGGCCCCTTCTTAAGACCCCGAAGAACATTGGGAAATTGGTGCAAAAGGGCCCCATGAAAACCTTTAAAACCCTTTCCCTTTAAATTCCACTCTCAGTTTTGAAGGAGCGTTCAAGGTTTATACGTTTGGGACACTGAAGTTTGGGCCACCCCTCTGTTTGTCAGTCAACCCGGGGGTTTAGGGCCCTTTTTAAGGGCCTAAGAAAAATTGGAACTTTGGTGCAAAGTGGAAACCCCAAAGAACCAAAACCCTTCCCTCACTTCCACTCTCATGTTTGACGGAAAACGTTTAAAGGGTTTAATTTCGGGGGTGGACACTGAAGTTGACCCCCACTCAGTTTTTCAGGGCCAAACCCCGGGGCCCCGAGGCTCTTCTTTTAAACCCGAAGAAAATTGGGAAATTGGGCCAAAATGAAAACCCCATTTAACCCAAACCCTTCCATCACTTTTCCCCTCTCATGTTTGGGCGTGCGCGTTTAAGGTTTAACGTGGGGGCCCCTGAAGTTTTTTCCAAAACTCAGGGTTTTTCAGTCACCTTTAACCTTGAGGGTCGCTTTAAAACCCCGAAAAAACAAATTTGGAAAATTGGTGCAAAGTAACCTCATAACCTAAACCCCTTCCCTCCTTTTCCCCTTTCAGTTTGACGTGAGCGTTCAAGGTTGATACGTGGTGGGCATTTAAGTTTAGCACACTCATGTTTTGTCAAATCCCTGGAATTTAGGCTCTTCTTAAGACCCGAAGAACATTGGAACTTGGGGAAAAATGAACCTTTATAACCTAAACCCTTTTCCCTCATTCCACTCTCATGTTTGACGTGGGGGTTCAGGTTTTAAAACGTGGTGGACACTGAAGTTTACCACACTCATGTTTGTCAGTCACCGGGGCCTTGAGGGGTCTTCTTAAGACCTGAAGAAAAAAAGGGGAAATTGGTGCAAAAATGAAAACCCCTTTAAACCCAAACCCTTTCCATCACTTCCACTCTCATGTTTGACGTGAGCGTTCAAGGTTTATAGTGGTGGCCCCTGGGAAATTTCCAAAACTCATGTCTGTCAGTACCGGGACCTTGAGGGTCTTCTTTAAAAATGGAAGAAAATTGGAAAATTGGTGGGAAAGTGAACCTCATGGGAAACCCAACCCTTCCATCACTTCCCCCTCTCATGTTTGGGGGCTGAGCGTTTTAAAAGGGTTTATACGTGGGGGACACGAAGTTTTCCACACTCATGTTTTGTCAAATCACCGGGAAACCCTTTAGGCTCTTCTTTAAAACCCCGAAAAACATTGGAACTTGGTGCAAAAATGAAAACCCCATGAAACCCAATCCCCTTTCCCTCACTTCCCCCCTCAGTTTGAAAGTGAGCGTTTCAAGGTTTGATACGGGGGTGGAAAATGGAAATTCACCAAAACCCCATGTTTTTCAGTCACCCGGAACCCTTTAGGCTCTTTTAAGGCCCCGAAGAACATTGGGGAAATTGGGGCAAAGTGAAAATCATGAACCCAAAACCCCTTTTCACTTCCCCTCTCATGTTTGACGTGAGCGTTTTAAGGTTATTTCGTGGGGGGGCCTGAAAATTTACCACCCTCAGTTTGTCAGTCCCGGGGGCCTTTAGACCTTTTTAAGACCTGAAACATTGGAAATTGGGGGCAAAGTGAACCTCTTAACCCTAAAAACCCTTTCCCTTTACTTCCCCTTCATGTTTGCCCTGAGCGGGCAAGGTTTATACTGGTGGACACAAATTTACCCCCCTCTGTTGTCAGTCCCCGGGACCTTGAGGCCCCTTCTTTTAAAACCTGAAAAACATTGGGGAAATTTGTGCAAAGTGAACCTATGAACCTAAAAACCCCTTTCCCTCACTTTCCCCTCTCATGTTTTACGTGAGCGTTTTAAGGTTGATTAAAGTGGTGGACACTGGGGAAATTTTTTCCAACTCATGTTTTTAGTCCCCCGGGAACCCTTTTTGGTCTTCTTAAAACCGAAGAACATTGGAACTTGGTGCCAAAATGAAACCTTTATGAACCTAAACCCTTCCATCACTTCCACTCTCATGTTTGACGTGAGCGTTCAAGGTTGATACGTGGTGGGGCATGAAATTTACCACCCTCATGTTTTTTCAGTCACCGGGAAACCTTTAGGCTCTTTTTAAAACCTGAAGGGAAAATTGGATCTTGGTACAAATGAACCCCATGAACCTAAAAAACCCCTTTCCCCACTTTCCCTCTCATGTTTTACGTTTAAACGTTCCCAAAGGTTTATACTGGGGACACTGAAGTTTTCCCCCACTCAGTTTGTCAGTCACCCCCGGGGAATTTTGAGGCTGTTTTTTAGACCTGAAAAACATTGGAAAATTGGGGCAAAGGAAAACCCCATGAACCCCAAACCCTTCATTTTACCCTTTCCCTCTCATTTTTTACGTGAGCGTTTTAAGGTTTTAAAGTGGTGGACCTGAAATTTACCAAAACTTAAAGTTTGTCAGTCACCGGGACCCTTTAGGCTGTTTTTTTAGACCTGAAGAACTTGGAAATTGGGGCAAAAAGTGAACCCCTGAACCCCAAAAAACCTTCCATCACTTCCACTCTCATGTTTGAAAGTTTGCGGGCAAGGGTTTATAAAGTGGTGGACACTGAAATTTACCACCTAAAGTTTGTCAGTCACCGGGACCTGGAGGCTCTTCCTAAGACCCCGAAGAAAAAAAATTTGGGAAATTGGTGCCCCCCCCCAAATGAACCTCCTGAACATAAACCCCTTCCCTCACTTTCCAAATCTCATTTTTTGACGTGAGCGGTTCAAGGTTTATACGTGGTGGACACTGAAAATTTTCCCCACTTTTTTGTCAGTCACCTGGACCTTGAGGGTTTCTTAATCCCCCGGGAAAATTGGAAACTTTGGTGCAAAGTGAACCTCCCTGAAAAATAAAAACCCCCCCCATCACTTCCCCTCTCATGTTTTTACGTGGCGTTCAAGGTTGAACCGGGGGTGGACACTGAAGTTTACCACACTCCCGTTTTCAGTCACCGGGAACCTTTAGGCTCTTCTTAAAAACCTTAAGAAAAAATTGGAACTTGGTGCCAAAAATGAACCTTTATGAACCTAAAACCCCTTCCCTCACTTCCCCTCTCTGTTTGACTGAGGTTCAAGGGTTTATACGTGGGGGAAAATGAAGTTTACCACATCATGTTTGTTTAGTCACCGGGGGGGCCTTGAGGATTTCTTAAAAACCTGAAGAACTTGGGGAAATTGGTGCCAAAATGAACCTTCCCTGAACCTAAACCCTTCCCTCACTTCCACTTCATGTTTGCGTGAGCGTTCAAAGGTTTATACGTGGTGGAAAAGGGGGGGAAATTTAACCCCACTCATGTTTTTTCAGTCAACCCGGGGCCTTTAGGATCTTCTTAAGGGCCCCGAAAAACATTGGGAAATTGGTTTCAAAGTGAACCTCATGAACCCAAACCCCTTTCCCTCACTTCCCCCCTCATGTTTACGTGAGGTTCAAGGTTTGTACGTGGTGGGGCATGAAATTTACCACAACTCAGGGTTTTTCATTTATTTGGGGGGCCTTGAGGGTTTTTTAAGACCTAAAGAAATTTTTGGGAAATTGGTGCCCCAAAATGAACCTCCCTTAAACCCAAACCCTTCCCCTCAAATTCCACTCTCAAAGTTTTTTACGTGAGCGTTCAAGGTTGATACGTGGTGGACACTGAAGTTTACCAAACTCATGTTTGTCCTCACCTGGACCTTGAGGCTCTTCTTAAAACCTGAAAACATTGGAAATTGGTTTCAAAGTGAAACCCCATGAACCTTTAAAACCCTTTCCCTCACTTCCCCTCTCATGTTTGACCCGGGGCGTTTTAAGGTTTATACGTGGGGACTTTTGGGAAATTTACCCAAAACCCCTGTTTTTCAGTCACCTGGCCTTGAAAGGGTCTTCTTAAAGCCCCCAAGAACATTTGTAACTTGGTGCCCAAAATGAAACCCCCTGAAAATAAACCCCTTTCCCTCACTTCCACTCCATGTTTGACGTGAGGGGTTTTAAGGTTGATTTCGTGGTGGGCACTGAAGTTTACCACACTCATGTTTGTCAGTCACCTGGACCTTGAGGCTCTTCTTAAGACCTGAAGAACATTTGGGAAATTGGTGCAAAGTAAACCCCATTTAAAATAAACCCTTCCATCACTTCCCCCTTCCCTTTTGCCCTGAGGTTTAAGGGTTTATAGTGGTGGACATGAAGTTTCCCCCACTCATGTTTGTCAAATTTACCGGGACCTTGAGGTTTCTTAAAAACCTGAAAAAACATTGGAACTTGGGGCAAAGTTTAAAACCCCAAACCTAAAAACCCCTTTTTTTCACTTTCCCCTCTCATGTTTGACGTGAAACGTTTTAAGGTTTATAAAGTGGTGGACACTGAAATTCACCCCCCAAAGCCCGGTTTGTGTTTGAACCCGGGGTTGGCTCCCTTTTTAAAAATTTCCTGAAGAACAGGGGAAATTGGTGCAAAGTGAACCCAAAAAACAAAACCCTTTCCATCACTTTCCCCTCTCATGGGGGACGTGAGCGTTTAAGGGTTTTTTTCGTGGTGGACACTGAAATTTTCCACACTCATTTTGTCAGTCACCGGACCTTTAGGGCTTTCTTAAGACCTAAAAAACATTGGGACTTGGTGCAAATTTAACCCAAAGAACCCAAAACCCTTTCCTCACTTCCATTCATGGTTTTAAAGTGAGCGTTCAAAGGGTTTATACGTGGTGGACATGAATTTTTCCACACCATGTTTGTCAGTCAAGGGACCTTGAGGCTCTTTTTAAAAACCTGAAAAACATTGGAAATTGGGGGCAAAAATGAAACCCATGAACCCTAAACCCCCCCCATCACTTCCCCTTTTCATGTTTGACGTGAGGGGTTCAAGGGGTTTATACGTGGTTTGGGCACTGGGGGGGAAATTGACCAAAACTCATGTTTTCAGTCACCGGGGCCCCCTTGGGGGCTCTTCTTAAAACCTGAAGACCATTGGAACTTGGTTTCAAAAATGAACCTCATGAAAACCTTTAAAAAAATTCCATCACTTCCCCCCTTTATGTTTGACGTGAGCGTTTTAAGGGTTTATACGTGTGGGCACTGAATTTTCCCCACTCATGTTTTTCAGTCCCCCGGGACCCTTTACTTTTTCTTAAGACCTAAGAAAATTTGGGAAATTGGGGGCAAAGTGAACCTCATGAACCCAAAACCCCTTTCCCTCCTTCCACTCCATGTTTTACGTGAGCCCTTCAAGGTGGGTTTCGTGGTGGACACTGAAATTTTCCCCCACTCATGTTTTTTTTCCCGTCACCGGGACCTTGAAGCCTTTTTTAAGACCGAAGAACATTGGGAAATTGGTGCAAAGTGAACCTCATGAAACCCAAACCCCTTTCCCCACTTCCACCCCTGTTTGGGCGTGAGGTTCAAGGTTTTATTCGTGGGGGGAACACTGAATTTACCCCACTTTATGTTTTTCAGTCACCGGGGCCTTTAGGGTCCTTTAAGACCTAAGAACCATTGGAATTGGTGCAAAGTGAAAAACCCTGAACCTAAACCCTTCCATCCCCTCCCACTCCCAGGTTTGACGTGAGCGCTCAAGGTTGATACGTGGTGGACACTGAATTTCCACCCTCTGTTTTTCCCGTTTAACCCGGGCTTGGGGGCTTTCTTAAGACCCGGGAAAAAATTTGGGAAATTGGTGGGGAAAGTGAAACCCCATGAACTAAAACCCTTTCCCTCCTTCCACTCTCATGTTTTACGTGAGCGTTTCAAGGGTTTATATGGGGTGGACACTGAAGTTTTCCACACTTCCCGTTTGTCAGTCACCGGGACCCTTTAGGGTGTTCTTTTGGGCCTGAAAACATTGGAACTTTGGGGCAAAGGAACCTCATGAAATAAACCCTTCCCTTTACTTCCACCTTTATGTTTTACGTAGCGTTCAAGGTTATACGTGGTGGACACTGAAGTTTTTCCACACTCATTTTTTTGTAGTCACCGGGACCTTGAGGGCTCTTCTTAAAACCTGAAGAACTTTGGGAACTTGGGCAAAGTGGGGGGCCCCCCCGAAACCCAAACCCTTCCAACACTTCCCCTCTCAGTTTTACGTGAGCGTTTAAGGTTGATTTCTTTGGGGGGACCCCCCGAAGTTTACCCCACTCGGGTTTTTCAGTCACCGGGGCCTTGAGGCTCTTTTAAACCTGAAGAAAAAAATTTGGGAAATTTGGGGCAAAAATGAACCCCATGAAACCCAAAACCTTCCCTTTACTTCCACCCCTCATGTTTTAAAGTGGGTTCCGGGTTTATACGTGGGGGAAAACTTTAAGTTTACCCCCCTCATTTTTTGTCAGTCACCTGGGCCTTTAGGCTTTCTTAAGACCCTTTTTGAAAATTTGGGAATTGGTGCAAAAGAACCCATGAACCTTTAAAACCCCTTTAAACAACTTCCCCCCCTCTGTTTTAAAATGAGCGTTTAAAAGGGTTTTACTTTGGGGGGACACTGAAATTTACCACCTCATGTTTGTCAGTCACCTGGGGCCTTGAGGCTTTTTTTTAAAACCTGAAGAACATTGGGGAAATTGGTGCCAAAATGAAACCCCATGAGCATTTTAAAACCCCCCCATCAAATTCCACTCTCATGTTTTTCCCTTTAGGTTTAAGGTTGATAAGTGGGGGCCCCCTGAAATTTACCACCCCTCATGTTTGTCAGTCACCTGGAACCCTTTAGGCTCGTTTTTAAGACCCCGAAAAAACATTGGAACTTGGTGGGAAAGTGAAAACCCCTGAACATAAACCCTTCCATCACTTCCCTCTCAAAGTTGGGACGTGAGCGTTCAAAGGGTTGGGTTTCGTGGTGGACACTGAAATTTACCACACCATGTTTTGGGCATCCCCCTGGGCCCTTTAGGCTCGTTTTTAAGACCTGAAGAAAAATTTGGAAAATTGGGGCCAAAATGAAACCCCATGAACCCAAAACCCCTTCCCCTCCTTCCACCCCTCATGTTTTACGGGGAAACGTTGAAGGGTTTATACGTGGTGGAACTGAATTTTTCCAAACCCCATGTTTTCGTCACAAGGACCTTGAGGCTCTTCTTAAAACCTGAAGAAAATTGGGGGAAAACCCCTTTGGGGGGGCAAATGAACCCCCATGAACATTAAAAACCCCTTCCCCTCACTTTTCCCCAATTTAGTTTGGGCGTGAGCGTTTTAAGGTTGATACGTGGTGGGAAAATGAAGTTTACCCCCACTAAAGTTTGTCAGTCCCTGGACCCTTTGGGTCTTCTTAAACCTGAAAACAAATTTGGGAAATTGGTGCAAAATGAACCCCAGAACCTTAAAACCCCTTTCCCTCCTTCCACTCTCATGTTTTACGTGGGCGTTCAAGGGGATCGTGGTGGACACTGAAATTTAACCCCCTAAAGTTTGTCAGTCACCTGGACCTTGAGGCTCTTCTTAAGACCTGAAGAACATTGGAACCTTGGTGCAAAGTGAACCCCCATGAACCTAAACCCTTCCATCCTTCCATCCTCATGTTTTTACGTGACGTTTAAGGTTATACGTGGGGGGACACTGAAGTTTACCCCACTCATGTTTGGCATTACCGGGACCTTGAGGCTCTTCTTAAGTCCTGAAAAAACTTGGAACTTGGTGCCAAATTTAACCTCATGAACATAAACCCTTCCCTCCCCTTCCACTCCATGTTTTCCCTGAGCGTTCAAGTTGATACGTGGTGGGCACTGGGGAAATTTACCACACTCGTGTTTTTTCAGTCACCCGGGACCTTTCGGCTCTTTTTTAAGACCCGGGAAAAAATTTTTAAAATTGGTGGGAAAATGAAAACCCCAAAGAAACCCAAACCCTTCCCTCACTTCCCCCTCTCTGTTTGACGTGAAACGTTCAAGGTTGATTTCGTGGTGGGCACTGAAAATTTTCCACTCATGTTTTTTCAGTCACCGGGGCCTTGAGGGTCTTTTTTAAAACCTGAAGAACATTGGACTTGGTTTCCCAAAAAAACCCCCATAACCCAAACCCTTTCCCCCCTTCCCCTCTCATGTTTGACGTGAGCGTTTTAAGGTTGAACGTGGGGACACTGAATTTACCACACTCATTTTGTCAGTCCCCCGGGCCTTTGGGCTCTTTTTAAGACCTGAAGAAAATTGGAACTTTGGGGCAAAGGAAAAACCCCATGAAACATAAAACCCCTTTCCCCTTTCCCTTTCCCCTCTCATGTTTTTACCGGGGAGCGTTCAAGGTTTTGGGTACGTGGTGGACCTGAAGTTTACCACACTCATGTTTGTCAGTCACCGGACCCTTTAGGCTCTTTTTAAGAAACCCAAAAGAAATTTTAAAAAATTTGGGGCAAAGGAACCTCTGAACCCAAAACCCTTCCATCACTTCCCCCTCTCATGTTTGACGTGAGCGTTCAAAAGGGTTTGGTTTCGTGGTGGACACTGAAATTTCCCACTCGTTTTTTCAGTCAAACCGGGGCTTTGAGGCCCTTTTAAAAACCTGAAAAAAATTTGGAAATTGGTTGGGAAAGTGAACCTCATGACCTAAAAACCCCTTTCCCTCCCCTTCCACTCTCCCGTTTGGGCGTTAGCGTTCAAGGGTTTATACGAGGTACATTGAAGTTTTGCACCACTCAGTTTGTCAGTCACCCGGGGCCTTGGCTCTTCTTAAAAACCTAAAGAAAATTGAAACTTTGGGGCAAGTGAACCTCATGAAAATTTAAAACCCCTTTCCCAAAAGTAAAAAACAGTGCCTGTCAAGATCTTTTCCGTCCGATACCATTCAAACCCAAAAATTAGATGGCAAAATTATACCTTCCGAAAAGAGTTTGAAACTGCTAGGAATCACATCACTAAGGGAAACTTAAAATGGCAAAACTCCAAAAAAGAAAATTAAACAAAAAACGAACTCTAAAAAAATTGGAATTTTTTAAACAAGACATGCGGAGAAGCAAACCAGGGAAAATTTCGGCTTCCCTTTCCTGGCCATCAGGGCCAAATTTTAAAATTATGGTCTTTCCCGCTTGGCAACCCCAACACACTAAAATAGCTAAACTGGAAGGCATACCCCCAAAACCCCCCACTAAAATCATTATTGGTTGACTCCGGCAGGAACTTGGCGCCGAAGAAAGACGACCCCGAATTCCCAATCCCATATAAACTCTATTGAAAAGCAAGGAAAAAATAGTTTTTCAAGAAAAATGTTTTTTTTTTTAAAATCAACAGGTTTTTCCCTTTAAAAACCCCTAAAAGTTTTTCCCCAAGGCTCAAAATAACCAAAGCAAAAAAAATGCCCTTTAGAGTTCAATTTTCTATCATTATTTTGGGGGGGGGTCATATAATTTTGACGTTTAGTGAAAAAACCCTGAAAATAAATCATCAAAACACGTTTTTATAGTAAAAAACCCAGTTCAATTAAAAAAGTTTTTCACAAGGAGGGAAAAGAACTTTTTACCCGAGTTATCTCATTTTGTTTAACCAGAAATTTTTTTTTAAACGTAAAAAAATATTTTCTACACATTGGGCAAAAGCAGATCTTTTTCCCCAAAAACATGTTTGACGTGCGTCATTAAGTTTTTTAAGTGATTAAAAAATCTTTCCACATTTGGGGCAATCAAAATTTTTTTCCCACTCCTTGGGTTTTTAAAAGATACACCAAGTCCCCATTTCCTGGGAAAAAATTTTTTGCATCTTTGACAGAAATTGGGAACTTCCCCCAAACGTGTGTAAAATGAGACCCTTTAGCATTTTTCGCTCTTGGAAAAGTTTTTGTTTCGGACAGCTAAAAACGATTTCCCAGCTTCTTGGGGATCTTGATTTTCCCAAAAGATCGTGGTTTTTCCCTAAGATTGTGTGTCTTGTTATAGTTTTACGGACCCTTTCCCTTTAAAGATGGGCATTGAATTAAACCCAAGCTCATCAGCATCTAAAACAATGAAAATATATTTTTGTTAATAATTATATTGATTACCTCGGAATATTTAAATGCAATTCTAGTGCAAAAGTTATAATTATAAGCGCAAATACCATTTAAATATAGTTGCTACTAGAAAATTGATAAATACACCAAATACTAAACATTCCTTGCTTGCATCTTAAATCTTAAATCCGTACAGCTATGGTAGCGATACACATCATTACGATATATATATACATAATATTTGAACCCAAACTCAAGGCAAATTGCGACAGAACGAATTTGGTATCAATGGATTCAGGAAAAATCCTTTGTAAGAACTTGAGGTTCTCCAAACTTCGAATAGGGTGGTTGGGTCCAATAGTCCAATTAATAAAAAACTAATGAAATTAAGAAAGGAAATAAATCGAAATATATCATACATAAAAATATGTAATGAAAGCTTATTAAATGTTCATTTCATACATCAACACAACTTTTAAAAATGTACTCTAAGATCAACAGGTCATGAAAGGTCAATCTATGTTTCTCAAAGAACTTTTAACATGGGCCCACTATATACGTATTTTTTGCGCATATGGATAGAATACAATTAGAGAATAGCTGTCAACCATTATAAAGTGTGCATAAATTAACTAGGAAAACGCTAAAGTCCCGCCGCGTTGATGGATGAGCTTTTTAAAGTTTTTAGTTGCGTGGGATATCTTTACTTTTGCAAGTGCTTTGTTTTGCTGCCTTCGCATTGTAGGTGATTGTTGTCAAGTTTCTATTGTTTCTTGTCAATTGGTATTATTTACCGTAAAAACTTGTATTAAAAACTTTATTTTTATAGATTCTGGCCAACTTTTTCAACTTTTTCTTTCAAAAAGGTACTACATCACCATAACCTTAATGTCCATGTATAATATGAACGTTGTAGCCCCACCCGTTTTGGGCAGAATTGACCCAAATGGCACGAAAATATTGCACAAAAAATAAAAAACTTATATTAAAAGCTTTATTTCTATAGATTCTGGTTAACTTTTTCAACTTTTATTTCAGAAAGCAAAACATCACCATTACCTTAATGTCCGTGTGAAATATGAACGTTGTAGCCCCAACCGTTTTGGTCAGAATCGGCCCAAATGTAACGAAAATATCAGGCTAAAAATCGAAAAAATCGTAAAAGCACGATATTCATGAGAAAAATTTCTTCAATAATACCCAAAATCGTAGCAGGTCTAAGTTTAGAGATTTCGAAGGTTCCCTCCAATTTTCATCAAATTCGCATGTGCCGTTTGCCAGTAGAAAGCGAACAAACAGACAGAAAATCTAACAAAAACAAAACACCCGAGCTATTTTTCTTGGGGGAACGTAAGTGAAACAACAAACAAAAAAACAGAAAGCAAATTGAGGTCTTCACTTCGCTCGCTACGCTCGCTGCGCTCATCCAACTAATTTAGTCAAACGTCATAGGTCACTTAAAGCACAAAATCATAAACATTTTGACCGGTTAAATATTACATTACAATTTGGTAAAATCACTGTCTGTGACATTGATGGTAGTCAAATAATAGATAGCTGTATGACTTTCAATAGTGATGAATATACTCAACACACAACAACAAAAAACTATAAACTGTGAATGTTGATATGCAGCGGTAGGACTCGTCACGTGACAAACACGGTCAAGAACAAGAAAGGTACTCATTGTGAAGTTAGATAGTAATATCGTAGGAAAGAAAATATTACAATTATGGCGTTAGTTTAATAATTTGTATGTACTTTCTACAGATTTAATTTGAAATGTATTTGAGAATACAATTAATCTTGACACAACAACGTTGGGTCAATAATAATGATGTGTAAATTGCCATCATACGACATTTGATATTATATAGTTTTATTGGTGCGATTTACAAACCAACAGTTTAAATAATGTATTGGAGACTACAATTATTTTTTAGACACAACAACAATGGATTATTACTAACAATTAACAAAGTGTCAATTGCCATCATGAGACATTTGACATTGAATCGTTTTATTGGTGCGATTAATACATTAATAGTTTTAAACTTCAACTCTTTTAAAATGTAATGTTTTATTTACAGAACAACTTATTTATCCCGAGAGATAGGATTGTTGATTCTTAAGTTACAAATGGAAAGTAACGTTATAAGTACAATGTTTGTTTCAAACAAAGTATTCACTACATAAACTGTTAAGTAAACGTTTGTATTTATTGAGACAATGAAAATCTTGATCACGTCCGTAAGTCAATAAAAAGGGGTTCCGTTTTTACCGGCATAACCTTTCAATATTATCGATTGATAATAGTCTCGTTTCCGACTATCGATTTTTTAATTTAAACGTTGTATGTATCCCAATTGAAAATCACGGAAAATTAAAATTATCATTATAATGTTTTTTTTTTAACATCAACAGGTTGTCGTTAAAACCCATAACGTTTTCACAAGGCTACAAAATAAGCAATGCAAAATATGCTTGGAGAGTTCAATTTTCTATCATGACCAAGATCACTGAGAAGGATCAAAGAATTGGAAATTCCAGGCAGGAGACCAAGGGGCAGACCACGACAACAATGGCAGAATAGTGTGAGAAAAGATGTGGAACAGCGAGGAGGAGACTGGAATGTGGTGGCAGGACAGAAAAAGATGAGGTCTGCAACCAGTTATGAATTTAAAATCAACAGACAAATTATTGGGCCCACAATGACCGTAAAAAAGTTGTCAAACTTAGTGTTTTTCGAGGTAGGTCCCGTCGGCAAAAATATCTCATAAGAAATAACATAGGGACGAACTTTATGCCCGTGACATTGGAGAATTTATATCCAAAACAATATTGGCCACTATTGAAGAACTCTACAGCATTTTCTGTAAATCTTCTATGTTTTGTTTTGTAATTTGGGCGATTGGTTCGGTAAAAATATGATGATTACCAAGTATAGTATTATGCAATAGATTATGCGGTAAAAATATTGTTTTGGGATAATAGCCCCTTAAAATAACTGTGAAGATGATAGTGAAAATAACATTAATATAACTCATCAAATCAAGACAGTTTTTCACTGTAAAACCTAGTTCAATTAAACAAGTTTATCACAAGGAGGAACAGAACGATTTACACAAGTATATCTCATATGTTGAACCAGACTTTTTTTCATCGTAAAACTATTACTACACATTGGACAACGCAGATCTTTTCCACAATCATGTTTGACGTGCGTCATTAAGCTTGTTAAGTGATTAAAAACTCTTCCACAATTGGGGCAAACCTGTGTTTTACCACACTCATGTTTTAAATGATAAGCCAAATTGTTTTTCCTGTTAAAACATGTGTTACATTTTTGACAACTATGAAACTTTC
This sequence comes from Sweltsa coloradensis, assembly GCA_024449915.1. NCBI lineage: Eukaryota > Metazoa > Arthropoda > Insecta > Plecoptera > Chloroperlidae > Sweltsa > Sweltsa coloradensis. Next base: position 49,869 of record JAMZAV010004108.1, read on the forward strand.
CACAATCGTGTTTAAGATGAGAATTAAGTATTCTGTTGCTCTTGAAACGTTTCCTGCATTTCGGACAGCTCAGATAATACCCAGCATCTGTGGTCTGGAGTTCCAACGGATCGTGTTGATGCGTAAGATTGTCGGTATTGTTGTAGTTCACGGACCTTTCTTCAACTGATGTCGAAGAAGAAAACCCAGGCTCAACAGCATCTGAAACATAACAAAATTATCATGTTAATTCAAAAATTTATTGATCATCTCGAAATATTTAAATGCAATTCTAGTGCAATAAGTTATAATTATTAACGCGAGTACAGTTTAAATATAGTTGCTATCTGAAAATTAGAAAATACACCAAATACTGCATTCTTTGCTTGCATCTTAAATCCGTACAGCAATGGTTAGCGAAACACATCCCCACGATCTATCTTCATATTCGATTATATTATATAAGGTGTGAAAAAATGTTTCGTAGATAACCGTAATACAAATGCATTTAAATAAATAAAATGCACAACTGACTGCAACATTATTATTGTTACCCTACGTCTAGCGGACATAGAACAAGTATTTCCGTTACGGCCGGCTTATGATCACCTAATATTATCATCTTTTCGTCATCTTATGGCTTAGCTTATGTAAATCAACATTATAGTCAGTTTGTTGTAAACAAATACAATAATAACGTTACAGAAAAGTCTCCAGTCGACAAGATTTATGTATTAAGAGGGAGCATTCCTATTCCTGCAGTTATATAACTCGTTATTGTGAATAAAACTTTGAAGATTACTTATGATGGATGAATGCACTCCTCTATTATACTTAATGCAAGAATAGCATACTTTCATCAATTTATTTTAAATCAGTAATAAAATACATATTAAGTTTGGTGTTCTTGACCTTTTTCATAAGTTGGAAAATTGATTGTCTCCAGAGTCAACTTATGGACCCGGAAAGGTGATCTGTTTGGTGCATATCTACTTCATTCTTACTTAATTGTGTGACTGGAATTGGCTTAGGAATATGAAAACTGATATAATGAGCATGGCTGCATCTCATTTTAAAAATGTTGATATGCAGCGGTAAAACACGTGACAAACTCGGTCAAGAACAAAACAGGAAACAAACACATTTTCATCTATTAGTAACTGTTGTTTTAGCCACTTTGTAAAATTTCTGTGTGTAATACAAATAAAGTCAATTATTATTATTAGCATTATTATCCAGATGATCAGTCCACAAGCCACGACGCACTCGCACTCTGTTAGTAAATGTAAATCCGCGACAACAGTACTCGTGGGAAACCTGTCCAGGGTGCAATGCATGCCTAACTAGGTACGGGTATATTGGAATTAGGACCATTGTGAAGGGATGTCCGAGGGCTGTTGACGACTCAAATCCTTGTATTCGCCTTAACGACTGAGGGGGAAAACCTTCAGTGAGGATTGCTGGTCTCGACGTTAAAACGTTAAAACCGGGACCTCCCGAATCAGAATCAAGCGCTTAACGCTCAAGCCAACACTGTCGGTTTTCACACCTTTAGTAATATATTCGGGCCGTGAGAGCAAATTTACCAAATTGCAAGGAAATGAACTCTCTTGATTTTAGACGTCATGGTTTATAATTTGTTTTATTTTTACTGTTTACAGGCACACATGATAAACTGGAAAACATACACAATGTGGCTACAGTTACGTTGGATTATTTATAATTAAGTTTTAACATGTCAAACTCAACTAAGTTTAATACCTTATTTGAGGTATGGAGTTGCAGTCCCCACTTTGGAATGAGTAATAACAATAAAAATAATAAGTTATATTGTTACTCTTGCACCATAAGTTTCAATCCGTATAGAAAATAGTTTTAATGTGGAAGTTCCTCTATTTTCTTTCAGAGGACTTGCTGAGGTTAACGCGTAAGCAAGTTTCCTGATTTTTCGGGTAAACGGTTTGCAACACATTTTTTATATTTGCGTGAACCATAGGAAACAATATGGGATCCAGACGATATTTGTGAAATTCACCAATTTATTCCAACCGTCTAAGCTACCATACAGAAATCAGAAACTAGCGCGTGCATCAGCAAGTCTTCCTACGAGTAAGCTTTAACTATGAGTTAAGTATTATGAGAAAGTAGTTTACATGTAATAAGAAATACAGTGCCAGATGATTTTGAAGTCACTGCAACAATTAATTCAAATTGTAAACAGGATTTCGTCGCTGCGCAAATAACAAACTGAACACTCAATTTATATATTAATTTGTTCTTCTGTTATTTGAATTACATGTTAATGAAAATAAGATCAACACACACAAAATCCAAGTTCTAATCGCAAAACGAACGTTACGCATTAACGATCATTAAAGCGAGGAACTGAACGTCCTTCACAAAAATATTTTACATGCGTAAGCAAACTGTGTCTTTGCTTAAAAGAACTGCTGCACTTTGGGCAACGCAGATCTTTTTCACACTCGTATTTTACATGCGCATTCAGGTGTGTTACACGACTATGTGCTTTGCCACAATAGGGACAATCAAGGTTTTTACCACACTCGTGTTTTAAATGATACATAAAGCTGCATTTCCTTATAAAATGCTTGCTGCATTTTTGACAAAAATAGTAACTTCCACAGTCGTGTGTAATATGAGATTTGAGCATATATTTGCTCTTGAAACGTTTACTGCATTTCGGACAGCTCAGAAGATTCCCAGTCTCTCTAATCTTGGGTATGATTGGATCCTGTTGATGCGTAAGATTGTCGGTCTTGTCATAGACGGAAGGATCTTCCATTAACTGACGCCGTTGAAGAAGGCCGCGGGTCAACAGCGACTAAAACTAGCAAACAAGGTCATCTTGATTATAACGAAATATTTAAATATGATTCTAGTGCAAATATTATACCTAACTACACAACCGAGTACTAATAGTGCAGATGAGATATAATTAGTAAAATTCACCACAAATTCAAATTCTTTATTTTCTTAAAGAGATTTGTACATTTTTTATCATTATGCTTTTTAATTCAAATGCTCTATGTTTTTATAATGGTTACCGTTAATGATAAGAGTAATGTTATAAGTTAGGCCTATAATTACAGTTGTTTGAATGTTTGAATTGTGGGTAGGCCTACTGTTGTGTTTAATTGTAGAGTTTGTATATAGTTTTTGCTCAACTATACATTGCATAAACTATACATATTAAAATATACAACTATAACTATACACATATACATATTGCTACATAAATGTTAATTACAATTTCCTACTTTAATATAAATTGAATTATATTTACTTTTTAGGGATAACACACACAATTCTGTGTTTAAGGGCTCTTTGTGATAAACCTAATGATTGTACACATGATCATTGAATGATAATAATAATAATATATAAATGAATATTTAAAACACTACTACGTCAAATCATCAGTCATCCCACAGACGCACGCGTTCACCACATACGTACGTATAAGAGGAAGACACACATACACAGTCCATAGAGGTCCTCAATGTAATCATTGTTCTAATTATAATGATAAATACAATTCGCTCGGAAGTCGCATTATTAATTTTAATAAGCACTAAAAAAGCAGTGTAAGTGAATTAACAGCCGAATTACGGATGAAAAACCAAAATACTTTAAGTTGGAAAAAAATTAGAGGATATTATTGAGTTGGCAATCGCTGTCAGTATTAAAATAAGTGTTACAAGAATAGAAGGCAATTAGAACATAATAATTATTATTTTTACAAGTTTTAAAATATAGTTGTTTTGAGGAAACCCCATACTTCGTAAAACCCAGAAATCTAGGTAAACGCGAAACGCACTGTGTTGGGATTTTTTATTTATGTAAAGAAAAGGGAATCACGCGCGCCCGCACAATTAGAATGAGGTGTTTGAACCGCGCGCGCCCGCACAATTAGAATGAGGTGTTTGAATCCGCGCGCGCCCGCACAATTAGAATGAGGTGTTTGAACCGCGCGCGCCCACACAATTAGAATGAGGTGTTTAAATCGCGCGCGCCCACACAATTAGAATGAGGTGTTTGAATCACGCGCGCCCGCACAATAAGAATGAGGTGTTTGAACCGCGCGCGCCCGCACAATTAGAATGAGGTGTTTGAATCGCGCGCGCCCGCACAATTAGAATGAGGTGTTTGAAGCACGCGCGCCCGCACAAAGAATGAGAATGAGGAGTTTAAATCACGCGCGCCCGCACAATTAGAATGAGGTGTTTGAATCGCGCGCGCCCGCACAATTAGAATAGGTTCGTTCGCCTGTGCTGCACTTTGCACTGCATTGTACTGCACTGCACCGTGAGTTCATTTCGGTACAGTGCAGTAGTTCATCAAGTACAGTCGTTACAGACGAACGATCAAAACTGTCACTGGCGCAAAAGTTCGAATTTTGTTTTCATATTATGTATGTGTATGTTATTATTATTATTCTGTAATGCTTTATAGAAACCCATAAATAAATAATAATAAAAAAAAAAACTACAAATTTTCATTACGGAAATCTAAAGTTTGATCAAGTAGGGTAGGCCTAGCCCCTTTTCACCACTCTCTGAGGGTATGCTTGGGATCACACTAGGCCCAGGCCCACACAACCAGGCATCATTAGGCCTACTTGACAATGACTAGGCCTAGGCCTAGCCCTATCTTTCGATTGGCGTAGGCCTAGCCTATAACCTGGGCTAGGCGGGCCTATTCCTATCAGTCTATTGTGGTGAAAAACAAAAAGTGGTTCTGTCGACTGAAGGGTCAATTTTCATAATTTCTCCTAAAACAGGAAATGTTTCCATAAGCCTAGGTAATAATATTATTTTGAATGGGCCTAGGGCTAGGTCTACTAAGCTTAGCAAATTGAAGAGGTTAGGGGCTGGGGAGGGCAAGCCCTAGCTAGAACCAATTAGATCCAGCCAGATCTGGAGATTGTGCTCAAGTTTATCCTTCACTTAGGGGCCTACTCTAGGCTTAGAACGTTTTTTGCAGGCATATTAATTAGTAATTAACCTTGTGAAGAACACTACTTAACTTAAAGGTTAGGTTAGGGGCCTAGCTAGGCCTAGCACAGCACATCAGGCTGTGCCAGGTCCTCTCGGGCTAGGCCCTAGGCTTTGTTTTCTTTAAAACGTATCTATTAAACGTACTATTATACACCTTCGCACTCGAAAAAGTAATTACTTTGATCCCGATTAATAAAATAAGCTATCTTTGGTTCCATCTTTTCAATTTTTGGCGCTAAACTGCTGCACTGTACTATTGCACCGCCTCCAGAGAGCGTGCAGAAGTTCATGAACTAACTGCACTAGTTCAGTCTGCACTTCTCAGACGAACGGCGACCATCTTCTTGCACGACTACAGGCGAACGGTGAAAAGTGCTGTAGTTCAGATTCGTGCAGAAAGTGCAGCACAGGCGAACGAAACTAATGAGGTGTTTGAACCGCGCGCGCACAATTAGAATGAGGTGTTTGAATCGCACGCTCCCGCACAATAAGAATGAGGTGTTCTAAATACAAACGTATTTTGAGAAGTGTTTGCAAGCCCGTCCTTTACAAAACGTTTTTACATGGTCGATAATTTAAACACTAAAAAGTATTTGATTTTCATGGAGGCTGACAATTTTTAACACAAAAAAGTCCTTGATTTGCAAGGTGTTTGAAATCAAGGGTACAATTATAAATTTGGCCTACACAAAAAACATGCATATTATGGTATAGGCCATATTAATTTGCAACTGACCTGAAATAAAAATTGGGTAGAGGATATAGAAACTTTATAGTTAATAAAATTTTGGGACTATTTGGGATTACTAGAATAACAAATAGACCCCACACTTTATTCTGCAAAAAAAATAACTAAATGATGTCATTGCGTGCTTAAGATCTACCAAGTTGAGTCCTATAGGCCAACGAGCTTAAGTATAAAATTTTGAATAACACACATCGCGCTTAACTGACTATAAAGTGTACCTTTGGAGGTGACTTGTAAAAAAAAAAAATGTTGAGCTCATTTGAACAATAATACTTTATCATACAACTAGCTTACCCGTCGCGCGTTGCTGCGATCTCAGATGAAACCTTCCCCGTGAAAAATACATAATGTGCCAAGTTTCATGGAGATCGGATGAATGGTGTAGTCTATATAAAAAAACGAATGAATCCTCCTTGAAGGCACCGATCACCTCGTGAAGGATAGCATAGAAACCTTCCCCGTGAAAAAATGCAGATATGTGCCAAAACCCCTTTAAGTTTCATGGAGATCGGATGAATGGTGTAGTATATGAAAACGAATGTATCTTTGCAGGCACCAATCAACACGTGGTGGCGCGTAGCTAGACAGAACGGCCTTCCTTATCTTTGTGACTTCTTACGAAATAAAACTTAATTTGTCATCGTTAGGCCTGCCATTATGTCATCAATAACACTCGGTGACCAGCTGACCGCTGCACTACACTACACTACATTCGAAAAACATTATTGTTTTGTTCACTTTGTGCGTTGCAGGCACCGGTCACCACGCGTTACAACAAAATGGATAGCATAGAAACCTTATCCGTAAAAAATACATAAATGTGCCAAGTTTCATGGAGATTGGATGAATGGTGTAGTAATGCATAAAGGACAAACATACATACAGACAGACAAACATACATTCGTTTTTATATATATAGAAGAAGATAGATGATATGACATGGTGATTAAAACTATGGAGAGATAATCAAATGGTAATTAATGTTTGAAGACATTTTTGGCATTTTACCAATTTTGGACTAGTATTGTCACTGGATTGTAGACAACCTCCTTAGTAGTTAGATATGTAGACATGCCCATTTTAATATTCTGAATTCAGGTTGTTTTCAGATTATTCCCCTGGATTGATGGTGCGATCAGTAATCACAATATGTGTACTGTTTTTGTGCTGTTTTTACAAGCTTTATGTTGCATTATTCACTTTGATGTTGTGAATATTAGGAATTAGCGCCATATTGGACTAAAACTTTGGTTGTATTCGGATCGTTATTTAAATCATTTCAATGTGCGTAGAAATGTAAAACCCGATTTCATAGACGTGACTTTTTAAAATACTAACTGAAGATTTCTTAACACCACACACAAGAACTTTTGTGTTTAAATTGATTTCTCATGGATTTACCGGGCATTGTTTAATACTGGGCGCGAAAATGAGGAAATCAGCTGGTACTCCAATAAGCAACATATAAACCATGATTTTGTGACGTAACCGTTGTCTCTACCGAAAATTAGTAGATTTAAAATAATGAAAAAGGGGTATGCTTATATTCCCAACAGACCAGTAATTTGCAAATGCTTCAGGTTGGGTAATACACCAAAGAAGGTACCATGCCACCCCATGCCTGGGGCTTGTCTTCATACAAATTTCAATCTTTCAATAATATTTATTATTATTTATTTTTGGGTCACACTTGCATTTCTAAACTCTAATTTCAAATCAAATCAAGCCTGTCAACCTAATTATGGAAAAATGCTAAATTAGCACTGTTTTTGTGTAATTAGGTGAAAACTCACTTTCAGGCGAGGGGTGCACCGGTGAGAAACCCGGTGACGGCTCTTCATGACCATCATCATCATCATCCGAACTGATGGCGATCAGGGGAGCTGGAGGCACAGGAACTAAACAAAAAGCAAAGCGTACAGATGAACACCGTTAAGCTGACATTTTGAAACAATATGAATTTCAACTCTTATGACTGAGTAAAAGGTAAATTAATAAAATAAATAAATAAAAATAAAGGCGTATTAAGAGTTTACCCACTCGGTCACATAATGACTGATTTTCAGTGGGGGACATTAAATTAAAAGCTGACTAAGCGCCGCTGTAAGCTGTAAGCGCCGACACCATCGACGAACGAACAATGACCAACTAGAGACCGGCATATTTAAGTAGGAAACAGATCAATCAAGCTGGACACGATTCCACCCGCGGACAGCACCAAAATCAACAATAATTGGCTAATTTGGAACAACCATAGAACTTATTATGTGCCTCGTTGCAATTGACGTCTCTACAGCCACCATTTACAAATTCCTAGCCAAGGACTGATGGACTTTCCCAAAAAAATAATAATTTAAAAAACTTCTGCCTATAGCGAGAATCGAACCCTAGACCTTCTGCATTGGAAGCAGTACCATAAGATCAACGAACCACACATACCGTATTAATAAAACCCAGTTTTCAGATGTCAAAGCTGGCTTGCATGCAAATGTACGTTGTACTATTGAACCTTTTCCGTAAGAGTCCTAGGCATTGATCTTTAACTACTGTTAGGCTAGATTAGCAGTCGGTGGTCCACTTCCGTTTTATTAGAAGCCATCTTGAAATGACAGTTTACATGTTAATCAAATGGGAGCGATTTGTAGCCCAAATAGTTCTCAAGATTGCCGCCAGGTTGACAGGTAAGCATACTAGCCTTTAACACCAAATGATTACTAAATTCCCTTATGCAATAACTTCGTATTGTTTCTGTTTGTTTAATACCATGCTGCACAAGCTAAAACCATATCAAACAATCCAGTAAAATACTTTATTGCATTAAAAAAGCATAAATTAAAACGCCAAATCGCCATCTTGAACTGGATTTTCGACGCTTCAATTTGCTACGCTCGCGCCTGTGCGGAAGTATTGGACACTGCTAATCTAGCCTACTATATAGGGGTTTAATATCAATGGTCCTAGGATGCTGCCTGATTATTACACAGTTGGTATGTGCAGTGGTAAGTAATTGTATCATAATTTGGAATTCAATATTAGTAAATTTGTATTATTGCATACTAAAGGCGTCACATGCGTAGTGCGTCGGGCAATCCTTGATACGTGACACGACGCGCTCGTACGACATTGGTAAAGGAGCCGGGTCGGAGTTATAAAAATGCGCAGGCGAATGTAGGTCGCACCCCACTTGTATGCCATTCAATTTTTTAAAAACTATGTGAGGACATACAATCGAGTAGATACATACTCTGAACTTGAAACCAAACACTTTGAGGGTTATGTTTTCATCTCAAATTCTTATAATCTAAAAAACAATGGGATTTCCACTTCTATTTTTGAACCCAAATAAGACAATTTAACATTCCACAATTTGATACACTTGTAACAAAACAGGGGACTTACACAAAAAAGAAGATAATTACTTAAATATGAACAACATTTTATTTTTTAAGTTGTTTTATTGTAGTTTGGCCTGTTGTTAGTTTCTTGTGGATAAGGGTCAGTAACAAAAATAAATCTGTGTCCCCTCTTCACCAGGCAACTTATACGGTCTTGCTTGCTAGGGAAGTTTTTGAGAGAATAACCATGGACTCCAGGTATCTCCCGTAGCAAAGTCTCGGGGTGATACGTATAGAGAGGACTAAATAAAAAGCTTTTAACAGGATTGACAGAGGTAGGTGGCCTACGGTATCTAGACACCGATCTCCCGTAGCAAAGTCTCGAGTGATACTTATAGAGAGGACTAAATAAAAAGCTTTCAACAGGATTGACAGAGGTAGGTAGCCTACGGTATCTAGACACCGGGCTCCCGTAGCAAAGTCTCGAGTGATACTTATAGAGAGGGACTAAATAAAAAGCTTTCAAACAGGTTGACAGAGGTAGGTAGCCTACGGTATCTAGACACCGATCTCCCGTAGCAAAGTCTCGAGTGATACTTATAGAGAGGAACTAAATAAAAAGCTTTCAAACAGGATTGACAGAGGTAGGATAGCCTACGGTATCTAGACAGGTCTCCCGAGCAAAGTTTCGGTGATACTTATAGAGAGGACTAAATAAAACTTTTTAACGGATTGACAGAGGTAGGTACCTACGGTATCTGACACCGATCTCCGTGCAAAGTCTCGAGTGATACTATAGAGAACTAATAAAAAGCTTTCAAGGATGACGAGGTAGGTAGCCTACGGTATCTAGACACCGGTCTCCCGTAGCAAAGTCTCGAGTGATACTTATAGAGAGGAGCAAAAAAAAAGCTTTTCAACGGATTGGGCGAGGTAGGTAGCCTCGGTATCTAGAACGTCCCCCTAGCAAAGTCTCGGTGATCATAGAGAGGACTAAAAAAAAAAGCTTCCCAAAAGGATTGACAAGGTAGGTTTGCCCGGATCTAGAAAACCGGTCCCCCGTAGCAAAGTCTCGAGGATATTATAGGAGGACTAAATAAAAAAACTTTAAAAAAGGTTTCGGGAGGTGCTACGGTACTAACACCGGTCTCCGTAGCAATCTCGATGAAATTTTAGAAGGACAAAAAAAAACTTTCAACAGGATTGCAGAGGGGAGGTACCTACGGTATTAGACCCCGGAAACCCCCCTGCAAGTCTGGGGTGATACTTATAGGAGGACTAAATAAAAAACTTTTAACAGGTTGACAGGGTAGGGAGCCTACGGATCTAGACACCGGTTCCCGACAAAGTCTCGAGGATATTATAGAGAACTAAATAAAAAACTTCCCCAGGATTGACGAGGGAGGGGCCTGGTATCTAGACAGGTCTCCCGTAGCAAATCTCGAGTGAAAACTTTTAGAGAGGGCTAAATAAAAAGCTTTCAAAAAGGGTTGACAGAGGAGGTAGCCCAGGTACTAGACACCGGGCTCCCCTGCAAAATCTCGGTGTACTTTTAGAGGGACTAATAAAAAGCTTTTTCCCCAAATTTACGAGGAGGTAGTTCCTGCTAGACACCCCTTCCCGTACAAATCTCGAGTGATCTTATAGAGGACAAAAAAAAAACTTTTAACAGGGTTTTCAGAGGTTGGGGGCCCCCCGGGGATCTAGACACGGGCTCCCCCTCAAAGTCTCGAGTGATACTTATGAGAGGACAAAAAAAAAGCTCCAACGGATTTACAGAGGTAGGGAGCCTAGGGATCTAGACACAGACTTCCGTGCAAAGTCTCGAGTGATACTTATGGGGAGGACTAAAAAAAGCTTTCAACAGGGGTTTCAGAGGTAAATAGCCTACGGTTCCAGACACCGGGGGGGGTCCCGTAGCAAAGTTCGAAATGATCTTATAGAGAGGACAAAAAAAGCTTTCCAAAAGGATTGAAGAGGTAGGGAGCCTACCGGGATTTTTAACAAACCCATCTCCCGTAGCAAAGTCTCGAATCTCGAGGTAATATTGATACAGATACAATAATCGATATAGGTAATTGTGGTGATAATCTGAAATATCCCATTTTTTTTATTATCCCCAAAAGCGGTGAATTAACGGTGGAAAAAAATTCAAATTTACTTTGATCTGCGTGTATTTTGTTCCCGTGATGATTGGAAGGTAGAATAAAATTATTTATGCCAGTTCAGAGGCAGATATTTTATAAATGGTATCTTTGCTTTGGCTTTGCCCAAAATTAGTAAATTGGTGGTTAACATAAAAATATTATTTTAGGGGTGTACATGGTGTGTTTAGTATTAATACCTTTCCCTGCAAATGTTATAAAGCATTCATCACTCTCCGACTTGTCGTTATCTTTGGCTGTTCTGGCGGTTCTTGTTCAGCTGGGGACACCTTCTTAAACTTTGTAGGGAGTGCTTGCTTCCTGGGCTTTCGCACACGTGTTCGTCGCTTTCGCTTCCGTGCGACCTTCTTTAGAGAAGGTCTTCCGGGGACACGTCGGCAACACGTGTCTCGCCGCTGGCCATGGTTGGTGGGTCTCTATCGTTCAATGCATCTGTTGGGGTAAGGGAGGAGAACTCATATAACCACCTTCAAATGTTGGACTGTTGTATCATATTTTTAGAAGACACTAATCGAGATTAGAGATAAAGATAATTTATTGTAGGTGTTCATGATATAAAGTTAGTCGAGTGGGCATAAATAGATTGGGATAAAGATGTTAAAAAAACTCGTATGTACTTATAATGAAGCAAATTTGATAATATTTTGCAAACTCACACAATCACATTTGTGTAATTATTTATGTATATCAAACTTTTAGGCAGATTATATGAACAACAACAACAAAATTATGGAGATTGCGGTAAGTCTTTGCCTAGAATCAATTTAGGAAATAAGATATTTTTTTCATATGGTAGACACGATCATAGCCAAACACTCAGGCATATGTGCACGGTAAAAACTTTGTGGCACACATAGAATAAAATAAAAATACCTACAAAATACGGCAAAATAAAAATATTGTAATTTAGTCCATGATCCCCCCCTCCCCCCCCCCCCGCCCGGGGTGAAAGTTTTGAAAGTGGTTTTTGAGAAGCTGTTTATATTACATTTCGATTTCCACTTAAATAAATAAATAAATAAATATTATTTTAGAGTCTGCCCACTCAGTTATATAACTGATTTTCAGTGGGGGACTTTAATCAAAGCGACCAAGCCAACCCTGCAGGCCCCGACGCAATCGACGAGTGAGCGATAACCAACAAAGATCGATATTTTTAATAGGAAATATAGCAATCAGTGGTATGGACAGTGCGAACACCCGCGAATCAACGCCAGAATCAACAAGGCCGATTCAGAACACTCTGAAATTTTTATTATGTGCTTCGTTGCTAAGCCATCATGACTTTGGTGGCTGTACTCACCAGGGGTGACCAAACATTTTGTCCCAAACTAAAACTATTATTTAGAGCCAATAAATAAATAATAAAATAAATAAAGCCAAGAAAATAGTCTGGTTTTTCTTCATAAAATAATTTCAATAAAATATTGCGAATATTAGAAACAATCTTTAGTGAGATACCATTACTAACTTCGGAGATAGCACCCTATGCTGTTTTGGACAACATGAACATTTGTCGTTCCAATATGGGCATGTGACTATTCTAATGAAAGGTTTTGCTTGATGAGTAGATTAAAAATATGTGATTTTTTATATATTTAGTCATCAAATCAAAATCGTCAAAAAACACTAAAATAAACTCGCTGTGGGAAGGCGCATGCCGTGATCTTAAAATATGGTCACACCGTTTGTTTTATATTTAGTTTGAATAAATATAATTAGCGAAGTTTTTATGTATTTTGATCAAAAGTTAAGCAATTGTTCAATTTAAACTGTATAAAAGTTCCGAAAACGTTGTATTATTTATGCAACTACAGAATAAATTGCATGCATTACTATATTATTTTCGTTGAAATATTCTATATTCTATATTCTGTATTAATAATTATTTATATTTTATTGTATTTTGAACAAAAATTATGCAATTTTTATGCCAAAATGATTAATGAAATTACAAATCGAAGGTCTAAACCAACTAATAGTATCTCAGAAATGAAAACTCTATCTGGAAATATCACATATAATCCAATTGAAGTTGCAAACACACTGGCTAACCACTATGCTAATATTGGGTCAAACCTAGCATAGAATATTAATACTAAACACAAAAAGAAAAACTTAAAACAGAAAGCAGGTGGTGTTCCCTCAAAGCCCAACTTAAATCCAAACTCAATGTTCATGGAACCTATCTCAAGTGATGAACTGAACAAACTCATTTCTGATCTCAAAAATGACTCCGCTTGTGGATATGACAAGATAAGTACAAAAACAATTAAAAATATCCGTCCTTTTATTGTTAATCCGCTTCTTCACATCTTTAATGTAGCCTTATCAAATGGAATATATTATCCAGATTACTTTAAAATTGCCGATATCTGCCCTATTTACAAGGCAGAAAGTAAATTAGAACCTAAAAATTACAGGCCCAATTCCCTAACAACACAATTCTCAAAACTATTGGAAAAATGTTTAAAGAAAAGGCTAATAGATTTTATGAATAAACATAATCTAATTAATCCTAATTAGTTTGGCTTCAGAAGTGGCTTGAGTACTGAAAATGCTATTTATAAAGTAACCAACACAATATATGAATCTCTGGACCAGTCAAAAAAACATAGTTAGTATTTTTGACTTAGTAAAGCTTTTGATACAGTAAACCATAAAATACTTCTCACCAAATTGGAAAATCTGGGAGTTTGAGGATTAGCACTGGACATTTTTCGTAGCTTCTTAAACGACAGGAAACAAAGAGTAAACATTGGAAATGAATAAAGTGACTATAAAACAGTTAAAATTGGAGTCCCGCAAGGTACTGTTCTCGGACCGATACTGTTTACCATCTATGATGTGAAATGAGCTATGAAAGCTATGAAATGAGCTATGTAATTTTAAATTTAAGGGAACAATTATATCGTATGCTGATGACACTGTTATAATTCTCTCAATGATCACTTGGAATGAGGTCTATAAACTAGCAAACCGGGTGATAAATGACATCTATCAATGGCTAAATAACCACATATTGACCTTTAACGAAATGAAGACTGTATATACGACCTTCTCACCCACCCAAGTTACTCAGCCTAATGATGCAAACCTCAATGTCTTACTTCATTCTTCTTCTTGTGCATAGACTCAGGATGCAAATACAAATTTCCAATGTACCGCTAATTGTTATAAGATTGAAAAAGTCCCGTCAACTCAATACTTAGGTCTTAAAATTATTTTAAGATTTATGATTATAGACAATCACTTAAAACGGAATGAACATGTTCGTGCTCTATGTATCAAATCAAAAAGTCTACTATATGTTTTTTTACAGATTATGAAATTTCTTTGAACTAAAGGTCCTTAGAACTATATATTTTGCTTTACTACAGTCAAGATTTGAACATGGCATTATTGGATGAGGTAGTGTGTAAAATGTACATCTCAGCCTGTCCACTCGCAGACTGTCTGCGAGTGGACAAGCCCAGGGCAACAAGTCTCTGTCGACACGTCGCCCTGAAGATGGAGAATGTGACTTCTCCAAAACGTCGGGCAGGGAGGGGTAAGTGTGAACCTCCTTGTTATTCTTCGCGGAAAAAAGCCCCATTCAACAATAATTATTTAATATATATATATATCGTTTTTCTTCTTCTATTCTTTTTTCTTTTTTTTCCCCACCACTTTTTAATATTTTTTTAAATTGTCACTGTCAGTGTCATGTAAAGTTTTCTTAATCTCTTATGTATATATCTTGGGATATTCCACCCACATTCCAGAATAAAAATTTGACATTGCCCTTATAAGGGCAGGTTCCATTTCTATCAAATATATATATATATATACCGGTATGTATTTATGTAGGCTTTCATGGTCGAATGATGTTTTATATCTTTGCATCTTCATTTCATATAAGATGTGTTTTGTTCAAAAAATAAACTGTTTTTTGGAAAGTTGGGTGCATTCTCCAAGAAACGTCAAAATGTGAAATTATTTTATTTAATTATTGTTATTTGTACGTGGTCTACACCTAGAAATGTCATGTAATATAAATATATATATATATATATATATATGCAGACATTGTATTTTCGGGTAGTCCGTGTGATTTTATTATTAGTTCCAACGTTTCGGGCAGTTCTCCCTGCCCATCTTCAAGGAAATTTAAAACATAACTGAGAACTGCCCGAAACGTTGGAACTAATAATAAAACCACACGGACTACCCGAAAATACAATGTCTGCATATTCAATCCGTGAAAGTCTGCGATATAACATATATATATTTGACATTGTATTTGACATTGCTTTTATAAGGGTGCGACGAATCGGACCCTTCCCTACTCAAATCACAAACCAAATTTGAAAACTTTGTGCCAAAATAAAATTCAAAAAATTCAAAAAATATCTTTTTAAAAATTCCCGGGGGTCGCCTATTATTCAAAATGCCTCGGTCTAACTCCAATCGGAGACACTGGTAGTAACAGTGGGATTAAAGTAAGGTCAGCAACAAATAAAATTCAAGACTGATTCAAAGCCTGTGAAGATGTTAGATCTGCACTGCCAAGGTCTCAGCTCAGTTGGTCTCGCACGGAATAGCAATTAAATCATACAGCTTAATGAACTAATGAATCAGGAAGGGGATTCTCAAACTACCAAATGACAAGTATTAGGATTCCATTGAAATTAAGAAATATAATTGATATTTAGGTTATTCCAAAACAAACAATTACAGGAAATACGATAGCCTGCCTGCCTAGATCAGATCTGACTCAGGTTAGATACCCCTATGGGTGAGTTCCCTTAAAAACCAAAATATTAGAATTAGTTAGTTGGCCAAAACATTTAGGCAAGATATTATTTTAGATACTCATCGGTTATTGTGTACTCCAGTTCGCTGATTTGAAACAGTTCGGTTGCGATGCGATGGGGAGGGTTTGATGTGTCGTATGGAGGGTAAGTGTGACGATGATGATACATGTCGATGTCCTAGACTTCTGTGGCGTTGGAATAGACGGGCGCAGGACTCGCTTCATGTCGTTGAATTGGTCAGCTACTTGCCGGCGTCGAGGTCCTTGGAACGCATCCCGGTCAGGTTTGTCATGGTCGACAAACAATCTCGTATGGCACGAGATTCAGCATCATGAAACACTTGGGCTCTAACTATGAAGAATCCTTGTGGAAAGCCGTTCCATAGCCAAGGTCGAGAATCGATTTAATTGAATCCACGGACTAAGTCAACGCTTCATCCTATAAATTGCGATCTATCGATCACATGTAAAATGCAGAAGGTTCAACAACACTTTCGCGACACCTCTTCCCGGTACGGGCTCTCGCGACCGTGGAGTATCTGCGACTCTCCAACACCGTCTCCCCGACACGACTGTCCTGCCCAAAACTCCCTGCTCTCACAGATTCGCACTATGATGTCACTTTACCCAAGAGCCTCTCTGTTCGTAACTTTCATGTAGGGTGCACCTTACTTAAAACAAATACCCACACTATAGTCGGTTGACATGTTATCACTCTATTTTTGATGATATTTTAAAAGAACTATAGTGAAATCTGAACGTCCTATACATGACTTTGTTACAACTTGTGGCTGACTAAGCGTCGTAAAACTTAGTTTATGTCTTCCTGTAGTGACAAAATAGTGTTTTAGAGCCGTGTCAGACTGGCGCTGACCGTTCAAGCCTAATTAAATCTCAATTGCTTTTCGACCATATTTGGGCCGGTGAGACCGAAATATTGCGAGGGCTCTCAAGGAAGTAATGAGTAATCATTAAATGACATTCTTATAATTTTAGTATTTGCCTCATTTAGGTACACTTGAATACTGAATTAACTTATAAGAGGCATAGAAAATATAGAAAAAGATGGTGGTAAGTCGGTATGTTACAAGGGCAGGTTCCATTTCTGTCATATATATATATATATGCACACATTGTATTTTCGGGTAGTCCGTGTGGTTTTATTTTATTTATTCCAACGTTTCGGGCAGTTCTCCCTGCCCATCTTCAAGGAAATTAAACATAAAACAATATAAAAACAAACAAAACCTTACTTCATAACAAACACTGTACTGGGAAAGGGGGGGGGGGGGGTACTGTAAAGACAAGGCAGTCAGGACTCGATGTGGAACGAGATCTTGGAGAGAAAGACGCTCAGTAAATAAGCAAAGATATTTGATAGCAGCAAGCAAGGCTCATCCACACAAAGGTGTTCCGCACAGACACCATATCCAGTAGCAGAATAGGTAGACTACATGCAACGCATGGCCTGTTTATGGGACAGGATACAAGGACATGCAATGTACTAGGAGTATTTACTAGACGGGTAGGAAATAAACTTATTAAATATAATCTTCCATTACAAATCAATTATACCATTTGACTGCAATAGCAACGTTTTTATAATCATGTTTGTACAGCCAAGTGACAAAAGATATTATTCTAAACTTTGTACAGGTGTAGGCCTAATGACATCGAAATCGAAACAAACGTTTCTTAAATGGTATTTAAAAAGGGTTGAGATAAATTTATCATGATACATGTGTGATGGATTTGACCATCAAGGGTTGTGGGACACTGTATTTTGAAAAGTTTGATATTTTTATATACAGTTAGAATGCCCAAGATATATACTTATTGCATGCAATGTAAAATCCTATAGGTTTGTTGCCATTTCCGAGCTCTGGCGGTATTTTACAGAAATCAACGGTGCCTGTCACCATCCACCATGCAGCGCAAGGACGCTGTCCATCGCCCAACTCTGGCAAACATGATTTTTAGTTATAGGTGATTCGCACCAGGGACTACAAAATACCAGGGGAGAGGCTTCGAGCCCCACGACCATTCCCCAAAACAGACGGACGATTTGGTATTTTGTTTCGTTCTCGATGTCTTTTCTCTCTGTACATATGTGTGTGTAGTAATATTTGCTTGATATCACACATATCACATAGCATTCATTTCATATTATCCACTGGCTTCATGTGGAGGTACCAACAAAATACCAATGTCCACTACCCCTCCTTTAACAAGCTCTGCAAGGTTTCACTTTCATCGAACATGTTACATCCGTCTCATTTAAGAGTAATCCACGCAAGAAACAAACACAAATGATTAATTCCTATTTATTGTTGCCCACTAAGTAAGGTCTTTTTTTCCACATCATGATGCATCAATGTCATTCAAGGTGTCTTTAAAAATAAGGTCTACATTTACACAGCAGTCATTGAACCAGACAGAGAACACAATTTGAATGTAACTTATTATAAAATTCCCCTTTCCCCTTAATTCCCCTTAATTAATGAAACATAATTGCATGTGTATTACTCTTTGACTCTATGAAGAAAAATGGACCATTCCACAAGAGCACAAATATGTAGAAGATCTCTTTCGGTACACTATGCAACGACGTTATTATACCTTGGGTATTTTTACTAAGTGAAACGACAACTTGTCGATAGACAGTGACAGCTTATTAAATACTAGGAAACGCTCAGTTGGACGCGTTGATAAGCGAGCACGTGCTATAGCTAGACCCACATTGCACATTTTTTTAAATTTAAAAATTTACGACGTTCGCGTTTCCAGTATTATTTATTATTGCCAAGGTATTTGGGTAAACCCGTGTTTAAATCAAGGAGGTATGAATAATGTAAGGAGACAGCATGCGCTATCTGTGGCTGTACAAATGAACGTGGCCGTTTTGAACGTCTCTGATCGAGTTTTTCGCAGTATTTGCTGCTTCTCGTTGGTGCTGACCAATATGGCGGCTACTAAAACATAGAGTTTTTCGCAGTATTTACTTCTTCTCGTTGGTGCTGACCAATATGGCGACTACCATCGACGGCACTAGAACAGCTGATATTATACTTGAAACATTGATAAAACTCTTGTATCAATATGAGAATGAATAATAAAGAGTTGAAATTTAATTTTTGTTGATGTGCTGCGTTTTTGTTTGTTTTGGAATGTTCATAGCTTCGAGGCTTTCGCGCACCACCATTGTCGTTCAAAGTGGCTATGGTTTTCACGGCGACATGCTGTCTCCTTACATTATTCATACCTCCTTGGTTTAAATCTTTACTTTAAAATCCACCGCCATCTAGAGGACCTTGACTCCTTGGGAAAACTTTTTAAACTCTTTGTTGACAAATAATAGACTGCTTCCTCGAAAGTATTTTGATTACTTCTAGGTGGCAGTGCATTAGAAACTTCGCGCGTCTTTTCGTTGCCATGGCAACGTTACTTTTGTTATAATGTAATTTCCATCTACACTACTTATCGGATCAAAATAAAATTAACATATTCGTGACCGGACGGACATTCTAAATTATTTGGCTATCTCAGATTTTGTCGCCGTTGAGTTTGAAAAAAAAACTTTCGATTAACTTTAATGTAACTTTTTAACTTTTTGAACGATTTTGCCACAAAACTAATGGCATTCAATCGAGAACAAAGCTTGCGGATGGTGAAAATTTCAACTCGATCCGAGCCTCCGTTCGACCGCTATCATGAGCCAAAAAAGCTGCACGACTTTCCGTTGCCATGGTAACCGTACTTTGTTATAATGTAATTTCCATCTACACTACTTATCGGATCAAAATAAAATTAACATATTCGTGACCGGACGGACATTCTAAATGATTTGGCCATCTCAGATTTTGTCGCCGTGAAGTTTGAAAAAAAAACTTTCGATTAACTTTAATGTAACTTTTTAACTTTTTGAACGATTTTGCCACAAAACTAATGGCATTCAATCGAGAACAAAGCTTGCGGATGGTGAAAATTTCAACTCGATCCGAGCCTCCGTTCGAACGTTATCGCGAGACATACAAACAAAAAAAAAAAAAAACAAACAAACAAAAAAACAAAAAAAAAAACAAAACCAGTGACTAATTTTTCCGGCAGAGTCAAATGGAAACGCTCGCTTCGCTCGCTTAATAACCCCAGGGCTAACATTTGCTGCGGTGTTACGCAGAAAGGTTAGACAACGCACTTCGCATAAGTTGTTCTATTTACTAAGTTATTAAATATAACCCCAGGGCTAACATTTGCTTCGGTGTTACGCAGAAAGGTTAGACAACGCACTTCGCATAAGTTGTTCTATTTACTAAGTTATTAAATATAACCCCAGGGCTAACATTTGCTGCGGTGTTACGCAGAAAGGTTAGACAACGCACTTCGCATAAGTTGTTCTATTTACTAAGTTATTAAATATAACCCCAGGGCTAACATTTGCTGCGGTGTTACGCAGAAAGGTTAGACAACGCACTTCGCATAAGTTGTTCTATTTACTAAGTTATTAAATATAACCCCAGGGCTAACATTTGCTGCGGTGTTACGCAGAAAGGTTAGACAACGCACTTCGCATAAGTTGATCTATTTACTAAGCTGCCACTGTCGATTATTAAGTTATTGTTTGAGTTACCTTTACACGTATTTCATTTGCCAAGACACCAATATTCTCAAAAACATAATGTTTAGAGAAAAAATACACCTGTCTCTTTTAAACAGTTCTCTTATATTTATACTCAGAAAGTAACACATTTCTTGTATTTTCCTCCGATGTGCTACGAACCTCAACAACACAATGCCTGATCAATGGTACTAATTATGCAGAGTGACAGGAGCCTGCTATGTTCCTCTATCACCACATGGAATGTATTAATGTGAATTTTGAGAATATCAGACACACTCTTCTTTGTAGTCTGAATAAGTAAATCTTCATTTCACCACACCTCAAATCAACAGTTTAATGTTGCACATATAATCCAATTGTTGTGCAAATTAACGTCATGCCTGCATCCTTGACCAAACGTGGTACGTAACTTCTTTGCCTGAAAAAAGAAACATATTTCAGAAAACTTCAAAACATATCAACCAAACAATTTTCTAAGATTTGTGATAGATATTTAAATTCAAAGAATTGTAGAGAAAATAAAAATATTGTTAGTAATGTTTTGTACTTACTCCAGTCCTAAATTAACGACGATATTGTAACGTAAATGTGTAAAAAAACAAACAAGAAGGTTTAATTAAAATTTATTACCGTCTAGAAAATAATATGTGATATTGCATAGGCACATTACTTACTCTCATGAGAACCAACTTGTTTGTAAGAAGATTTTTTTACAAGAACAATACACCAAGCACATTAATAGAAGAGTTATTATTTAAGTATAAGATTTAAATCTAAAACCACCCCACGTGTAACGTTATTGTGACCTATGTAGATGAAATCCAGTAAAACGGATTAACAAAACTACGATATAACCAAAGCCACAGCATACAGGGTTAATTCGTAGTCTGTAGTTGCAGCATACTGGTTATCAGGGGAAGGACAGGTACCGTTCCGTTCTGCACACATCTTGTTTTCTAATATAGCTTCTGATTATTGTTTCCAAACTACAAATGTAACCTAATGATTTATTAATTGGATTTAGACTAGAAACTAATGCCGCATGTGAACAAGATATATATATATATATATATATATATATATATTATGCCACGCTATGTTTTATGCATGACCAATGATTTACTTCTCTCAGCGGGTGTATGCTCTTGCAATCAAATACTATATAAACCACGTGTGATTGCGAAGAACATATAGTTTACGAGAGTGTGACAAGGAAACACCTAATATGGATTACAGGAGATGAATTAATGGTAGTAAATATAATACAAATGCTGCATGCAGGAAGTGCAGATAGAATTTTGGACAAATTCTTCTTGAGAAAACTTTTAATTTAATCAAATTTGTTGACCTGTAAAAAACAGTTAGAAATACAATATGTCAAGAAATATTCTTTTCAACAATATTTTAATACACGCATTATATAAATCATGGGGTGTAATCAATTAAACAATATTTGTACTAATAATCATCAAATTGTATATGCTATTTTTTATCTTTATATTCAGGTAAAATTCAAGACCAGAGCTATAGGTTGCTAGACTGGCGAACTCATCCACTGAAATACAAGGCGAGAAACAAAATGCCAGTGACAATAATCAGGGTAATCAGTCTGATAATATGTTAAGGCCTCTACAACTAATAAACATTCATAATGTGGTAATCATAACATTGCATTATCGCAACAAAAAACACTAACGAAGCAACAAACACAATACAAATGGAAAACATTCTAGATCAGGGGATCGAACTTGTTCAAGTAATACACAGCAAAAAATTTAATTTTTATGAATCGCAAGAAGTTACATTACACCCTTCCATTGACCCAATGACCTGAAAAACCTGATATTTTCTTGTTTAGTTTTTGTGAAGTTTAAGTTCATTTACTCTGGATAAAAATAAGAACTTGGGATATTTTTATAAATCTTGCTACCGCAAACTGCGTCACACTTCCCCCAAGGATACACAGTGGTACCGTGTAAGTCGAGTCCAGCCTAGGAGGACATACCGACAAACAACATGAATACATACGGGAGCACCCAATCTAGCCTACCAAAGCTACCATTACCATGAAACTCGACATCTTAGTAACAACCTTGGAAAGATTTATTTACATCGCTTTATCTTTTATATATTTCCCATTTCAACCAATTGAACTAAAAGTTGACAAATGTATAAACCGAAACTTATGCAAACTAATCTGTTCGATGCCCTGATTTAAAGACAAATTAAGTACTAAAAGAAATGTAGCTTATCAAACAGTAACAATACCCTGTGCTAATAACCAAGGAAACTGTAAACCTCAAGCAACAACAGGAAATAGCCTACACGACGATCCTTCAGCTTGCAACTTAATCACAGTATTATAACCATGATATTAACTAAGGCAACAACCAACAATCATTGCTTACATTACCAAGGATACCACGACATAAGTGATGGCCATTTTGCAATTTGGTAATAACAGATCTGTGTAGCAACCTTTGAAACTAAAAAGTGGAACTTTTCCCATTTGTTTTGCATTGTTGCATTATAGGAACTAGAAATAACAGAGGTACAGGCGTATAGTCGACTTATCAAGCATATAACACGCAAACCGGTTGTGGTTGAAGACAAACCTGAAACTCTTTTAGCGGCGGCGAGTGCGTGGAACGGCGGACTCGTAGAGATTTAGAGGGCGCTTGTACCACTTTACCGAATACCAATGAATTGCTTTCTGTATTATAAGAATCATTGAAAATATTTATAGTAGTTATTACTATTACACTTTTACGTAACCTATGTACACTTGGAAATATGGCGACATAATAAGCTTAGAATTGTCTTGGCAAGCTTATTGAGCGCGTATTGCATATCGAGCGACACGAGAAAGAGAGTGCTAAAACAAAAACGAGTCATTCTGATAATGCAAAAGATACCATTCATTAGGCCTACATAAAATGTGTCATTTCAAGAAAACAAGTCAAATTCTTGGGGTGCTTGAGATATAAATATGTCATAACATTTATTATTTTTAAACACTAAACTCGTCCACCACAACATATATTGTAGCACTAAAACTTAAACCGTTAGCAGTGCTTACTCAGTGAGTCACAATGGGCGAAGTAGAAAATGGAAGAACATTAGTTTTGTTATTGACAAGTCATATCACATCAATTTAGCACAATCCATTTGAGGATAGCCACTGATACAATAGTATAGCGTTTCATCTATAAACTAACACTAGGGAAACGCCCAAGTCGTTGTTAAACGAGTGAGTGAGCCATGTGTTGAGGACCCGATTACATTACTTTTCTTCCCCCTACCTTAGGCCTACCTAGCCTATCATAGGCTAGAGAGGCGCATTATGACCTTACAGTTGACGCGCCCGTCCCCGTATACCAACTCAACTTTAAAAAACTATTATTTATACGAATATAATTATCAAACTTAAATGCAAATGTTCCCGGTACTCACCACATGACTCGCTCACTCGTCTAACTACGACTTTGGCGTTTCCCTAGTCTAGTTGGCTAAGGCGCCCTTGTAGCCGAAATGTGAAAGAAGTGGGTTCAATCCCCTGGTCGGGAAAGATTTTGTAATTTCTAGATTGTATTTCAAAAATTATTAAACATGTTTTGAAATGCATATAACGCAGTGTAGTCCATCATCTGTGGCAATAGGGCCTACTATGGTAAACATAGCCAGTACGAAATACGTGAAAATATTGCAAGGTTTACTCTATCTACGAGCGGAATTTGGGGGTACCTTGACGTGCAACATTCGACAGACCTTGCATGGGCACGGCATTTCACGGCCAGGCGAATAACAAACAAAAAATATCTTTTCAAAATCTAAAACATTGTCTTTTATTTACTACAATTCAGAAATTAAAAAAGTCCGCCCCAACCGGGAATCGAACCACGGATCTCCCACATTCCAGGTGGACGTCTTAACCACTAGACCATCAGGACGGGTACATTTTAATTTCTGAATTGTAGTTGCATTATACATCTGAATGGATGGAACAGTACTGCAACGAATATCTACTGCCTTTGAACTGACCACCAAACATTAATTATAATATCATTACCTTTACGCAGGTATGAGCGAGGGTTTATTTCTCGATTTGGTTGATCGGGAAACACTCCCGTGGGTGTAATTGTTTTTATTTACTACAATTCAGACATTAAAAAAGTCCGCCCCAACCGGGAATCGAACCACGGATCTCCCACATTCCAGGTGGACGTCTTTGGAGCGGACTTTTTTAATTTCTGAATTGTAGTAAATAAAAAACAATTACACCCACGGGAGTGTGTTTCCCGATCAACTAAATCGAGAAATAAAACATTGTCGTTAAATAATTTCTCAACATTGGAAGTCTATTTTTCAGTTTATTATTTCTTGTAGGTTTAAATCGCAATGAATCTTGCTGATTTTGTTAGCAGTTCTCAATAAACTCGTACCGGATGTCTGTTTAAAATTTCAGCGCAATCTGTTCAGCGATTCGGCTGATTTTCAACGTACACACACACACACACACGCACGCACGCACGCAGAAAAACAATAAGGGCCATTTAAGTCGAATGGAGATCACTCCGTTCGCTATGCTCACTCGTTCAATGAAGGATAACATTCATAAATAGGAAATATTATAGAATAAAATTGTTAACTACAACGTATAATTTGTTGAGCTAAGTGAAATTATTTGATATGCGTTCTCAGGGCTCCCCAGTTTGTCAATGAAGTACCTGCGTCAAGTGTTATCACTTTTTAATGCCAAAACATATTGAGTTTTGAGAATAAATTAACATTAATGTTCTAGCACTGTACTTTCAAATGTTAGTTTTGCAATGGAACCTTATTACTATGAATCACAGCCTATTCCAGATAAAGGATAAGAAAAGACAATCATTAACAAGTAAAAGACCGATTTGAGAAAAGCAATTTCTAAAAAATCACAATCTTAATTAACAGTTTTTCTAGCCTAGTTGGTTTATACTTTCGTATCACACAATTGTAACTGCCATACCATTGTAACAATTAAATATAAATCACAATACAACACGATTTGGACTGCGTACATCCTTCAAAAATCTTCACTATTCTTTATGCCCCATTGTTGTGGACGATCACTTCTGTACATCTTCAATGTGTGCGCATCCCGCTTCTAGGAAAACAATAATAGTGCATTTTAAAGTGTTATCAATATTATCAACAACGAGTAGGATAAGTTTCACATTGTATTTTGGAGCTCGCACTGTTATTAAATTAAAGAAGAATGTACATACATTACAACATTTCGATTACAAGACAACAGCATACAATATTACCATCTTGTCAATAAATCTGTTGAAAGTGGCTGATTAGTAATAGAAATGCCATAATGTGTGTACCGTTGTAATTCATTGAAAAAAAGTGGAAGAAAAAACACAAAAACAAAAAGCAAATATAATATACTTATTCACACTGTTCCATGAGTTTCAATACAACAATAACGAGAAGGATATGGGAAACATTATGATAAACATAACACATGTGAAATGTTAGTTAACCTGTCATACTGACATGACAAAATATGTATTCTAACGTGGCATAATGATAATGATTTGACTGTTGGCTGAGCTCGAGAAAACCAGGTTTTCACGCAGAACGCAGGGTTTTAGTCTGGATCACTGTGAAGCTCTCGTTTGTTGTGGTTTGCACCAAATTGTTAAGTGAGAATGTAAGAATTGCGCTATCAGAGCATATTTTCAAAACATGCTTACTTTTGTTATTAACTGACCGTGAAATCCCTTCAAACAGGTAATTGATAGTAATTTTCCAAGTTTGTGAAGGAGACATTATTTAAAATGTTAAAATGTGTTCTGATAGCGACATGAGCTCATCTCTTCTTAACAACCTCACAAAAATTCAAAAATGTTTACTGAAAACTGGATGTCGGAAGGTGATTCAGAATGTATTTGAAATCAGCAGGATCATCCGAACAAGCAAATTTTTAAAGTTGGCCCGAGCTTCCCCCCTTCCCATCCCCTTCCCTTATTAATAAATAACTTACTAGCAATGCAAATAAAACATAAGACGGCCTTAGTATGAAAAAATATTAAACTGTGTCAGCTTCAGAAGTACCTCAACTTTGGTTGGTCAATGAAAGATTAGAATACATTCTATACATGAACAACCATTTTCAAACTGCAGACCAGTAGTCTGCCAATGTATACGTTGCTTCTAAGACTGAACATTTAGCAAATGGAGCATTAGATATGCTATCTATTACAATTACACAAATTCAAATAACTATTAACAAACACTGAATTTAAATAATATCATTGATGATTTATTTAAATTAGTAAAACACAGACAATTATTATTAATATGAACCAAGTCAAAAGATAAAACCACACGAAGTCTTGTAATGTTTTATCAACAACTCCAACAATGCGGAGTCATGGCCTTCTGGAGCCCATGTGGATAGCTTTCATTCGGCCATCCTTTAACATGATCGTCCTCGATCATGTCTCGAGGGTCTGAACTTTATCTAATCCATTTGGTTGACCAGGTCCTGGCCCTGGTGGGTGGTGGATCTGAAGAAGCTCCTCAGGATCGATTGTCAAGTCGAACGTTAGTATCGTGAACTGTAGTGTATCGTCAGGGGTGGTAACTTCATTTTTCCGTTTTGTCTTCTTTTGCACTTCTTTCGGTTTTTGATCTTGCAGATGTACACGTGTAGTCATGAAGTCAAGGGTCGTTAATAGTGAATAGTAGTAGCCAGATTGCTTCTTCTTCTGCTTACTTTTCTTACAGTCGTCTATATTTCTTAAAGTAAACTTGTCCTTTACTGTTCGACGGTCGAGTTTGCATAAATCGGTAACTAGTAGTTTCTCTTCATTCTTGTTTCCTACTAATGTCACAGGTCTTTCATTAGGAGATCTTGTAGATCTTGTAACAATACTGCAATCT
This sequence comes from Sweltsa coloradensis, assembly GCA_024449915.1. Taxonomy (NCBI): domain Eukaryota; kingdom Metazoa; phylum Arthropoda; class Insecta; order Plecoptera; family Chloroperlidae; genus Sweltsa; species Sweltsa coloradensis. The sequence goes on from JAMZAV010004108.1 coordinate 77,463, forward strand.
TCATATTCTTGAACGATTTCTCGGATAGTGTTACGTTCACTAGTTGTAGTACGGTATGGACGGTATTGTTGACAATTCACTGATTGACTGTCAGGCTGTTCTTCAATCTTCATTTCTGTCAAGTCCGTACTAAATCCGGGTTCAATATTGAGATTTCTTCTCTCACTACGTCTGTACATGTAAACTGGTCTTGTACTGGTTCATTTGTTATGGCAGGTTTCAAATCGTTACACGATTTCTCATGGCTTTCTGTCCTTGGGAATGACTCATTTTCTCTTGTCGGTTCTATTTCTTTAGAATCTTCTTCGAGATCATGATCAGGATTTGTTAAATGTTGTGATTCACCAACTACCTCTGCACGTCATGTAAACTGGCCTAATATCTGTACTGGTTCACCTCTAGCGATGCAATGCCCACTCGATAACTTAATATCATCATTGGTGTCATTGACTACTTGCATAACAGATTTTCCTTCATTAAAATATGTTAGTTGCGGGGTCATATCTTCACATTCAGTAACGACAGCTCCTTCGTTTACTTCGGCAAGAACTCGCACAAAGTGAACTTAATAACTAATTAGTGTCACATCAGACGCTACTGTGATTTTCGTGCGTCCAGGAGTTATTGGCACCTGCAGATCTCGAAATGGCTGATCATTGCGGTGGCCTAATACAAGTTGATCATCAATCTTAGCAAAAGCAATATGCGGAAGTTCTGTCCAAGATCTTCCAAAAAGTAGTTCAACAGGTTGTGCTGCATCGGGAACGACAAGAATTGTGATTTTCTTACCAATCACACCATCAATTGAAACATCAGCTGAAAACTTACCAATAGGCTTCACTATTGCTTTTTCTGTTCTTCCAAAACCGTAAAGAATACTAGTTGTTGAATCAATTGAAGCATTGCACTTAATCGCACTAGTTGCCTGCATAGTGCAACATGCACTGCCAGAATCTATCATGCCCTGTACATAGTGAATATCATTCATCGTAACAGTTTTCAAGTACTTAAGAGGGCCAACACCTTCAGCACCCTCCACTTGCATCTGCCGGTCACCTGGCGACGTTGCAGATTCACGAGCTGCAGTTGTTCTGGGCTTCAAACAATGTTTTTGCGTATGCTCCTCTATGTTACATCGAACACAAAATTTAACACGCTGAGGCTTGGGGCAGTCACGTCCAATATGTCCGTATTCTGAACAGTTATAGCATAATGGCTCACCAGACGCGTTCCACAAAGGGCTGCTTATCACGTGAGTTGTTAAACTTACTAGCAGGAATTGTCACGGACGAGTTGTACTGTCTACTGGTTGTTCCAACACTTGGTTGTACAGGCACACTACCTTCAAATCTGGTTGTAGGTGATCTTACATTTTTCATTGGCGACTGTCGCAAAAATGTCTTGGGTCTCAGTTGCTCAGTGATTTCTTCTCGTTTAACCTCCATTTCTTCAAATGTACGGAGATCGAAGAATAAGTCATCCAAGTCCACGTGATTTTTTTATGTCAGCATTGATTATAATTGTCTAGAGTCTAGACCATAGACCGACTAGAATCTGGCACTTGGTATCATCCAACTCTAATCCCAGGTCCTTAAACAAACATTTTCATGAAAATACACACTGGATTCCTCACCTTTCTGTTGTATTCGGGTCTGCATTCTTTTCCAGAGTTCCGGTTTGCTTATCTTGCCTATGAAGGTTTTAACAAATGCATTTTCAAAATCATTCCACGTGCAAAAGATGTCTTGGCGAGCTGCAAACCAGTGATGTGCTGCACCAATTAAGTGGGTACGGGCGGACTCAATCATGAAGCTTTCCATCCAGTTATGTAACTTTGCAACTGATTTTACAGTGCGTAACCACTCTACAGCTTGTGCACTTGGACCAGCACCATAAATTTCGGGATCGTTTGTGCCAAATCCGGCATAACTTGGTACGACTTAAAATCACGTTGTGAATTGTTCAAAACTAATCGCAACAATTCGTCTCGCTCTTTGTTTTGCTCTAACATAAGTTTAACTAGTTCATTAATACTGACCTCACTACTGGCAGCGGCATTTACAGGAACAGGTTGGCCTACTGGGTTTGTGACTACATTCAGTCCGTGGTTCTGGTCTTGGGCAGCTTGTCTTACTTCTACGTGCGATGGTCTTTGAATGTCTAAATCGAGATTTCTTGCATTGACGCCTAGAACTACATCAAAGCTTCTCGGTACAGGTGCAGATTGAGAGAGCGTTGATTGCGAAACAGGGGTAGATCTAGTTGACAGGTCCAGGTAATTAAATCGCTCCATTTTTCAGGAAATACAAGAATTGTGTAGCAGAAACAAAAGTTCACAAACGAATCAAAATATTCAAGTTGACAAGCTCAGATAGAACCAAAATATCTAAAATGCTCTACATATTATTCAGGATAATAATACAGTAGGCTAATATCGTTACAAGAGTAATCAATTTGCAGGATCAAATAAAATACATAGGGTACAGCTTTTTTTCGACAAAATTTTCCAAACGCTTGTCCAAAACAAATGGCAAGAGTTAGTCAGGTTTCATCCCACACTTCTGAATTGTTATCTATTACAATTACACAAATTCAACTATTAACAAACACTGAATATAAATAATATAATTGATGATTTATTTAAATTAGTAAAACACAGAAAATTATTATTAATATGAACCAACACACGAAGTCTTCTAATGTTTTTATCAAAAACTCCAACAATGCGGAGTCATGGCCTTCTGGGCCCATGGGGATAGCTTACAGATAGGATTTAAATACAAAATTGATATTAAATAAAAATAATAATAAATAAATAAATAAATAAATAAATGAATGAATGAATAAAAATAAATAATAATAAATAAAAAAAAAAATAATAATTAAATAAATTAATTAATTAATAAAAAATAAAAAATTCGAATTTGGGGTCTACCCACTCAGTCACAGAACTGATTTTCATAAGGGGACTTTAACAACTGTTGATAACAACTGTTGATAACAACACTGTTAGTAGTTTTAAGGTTGTTTTCCACAAACTTTGCACGAGGGCAGTGGTTTCGTCTCCACACTCGAACTCTTCTTACATACCGCACTCTTACCTCGACAGTATTGTCGAATGTGTCTTGTCAAGCCTGCCTGGTTCTGAAGCTCGAGGGACATCCTTGGCAGTGATAATTCGCTTTCCGTCACGAACTGAAGGCCGGTAATGGTTGACTACTGTAAGCAGTAGTGAGCAACTTTGAAAATAAACATTGATTCATCTTTTTAAATGATTCAAATTGAAAATAATAACAAAAAAGACAAACTGATGAGCTGAGTAATGAAATAGAAATGTTTTTAACTAAAGCGTTTGAGTTTTTAAGTATCTTAATAAGAGATACAGGTAAAAGCGAAAGGGTTTTCTCAGCGATGTTTTTACTCATTTTTTGTTGAAAAAAACACCCGAAGAACCATAACAGAGAAATTTTAAATCACTTAAAACAGGGGCACACAAGTGTTTACAAAAAAAAACCAAAACATACAACCCAAAAACACGTAACAAACAACCACAATCACTGCCACACGCAGCCATCTTCGAACTCAATCCAGCCTAAACCAGTGCTATAAACTAGTACTATGAATTCCAAAATGAAAATCGATGCACAATTGACCGGGGGGCGTTGCCCCCAGCCCCCGGAAAGCTTTAATTGCCAGCACAACAAAAAGTCATTCCCCCCCCCCCGCCGTCCCGCCAGCCGACATACACACACACCGTTAACATCTACAAAATTAAGTCAATCAACACAAACCTTTCAAATTACCTTAAAACACACCACACATGAACGTGCGGCCGACCCTTCTTAAAAACCTCCACAACCATGTAACACCGCTCAATCAATTAAATTACCTTCCAAAGGAATTCCGGTCCGCTGAGTGATTCTTCACAATTACTCACGTTTAATTAATTAGCTAAATAAATATCTCTTTGTGTTGTGACTGTTATTGAATGCCCCCAGCGATGAGATGTGACTGGTGACTCGAGGTCGCGATTGTCGTGTCGGCTGTAGAAAGGGAGGGGTGGGTAAGAGCTAGTAGTCCTGTCCGAAGAAGTGCTGGTCTTCGGAAAGTTTAGCACTGTAACAACTAAATGTGTTGTCAGTGCAGGGCCAGAATTATACACACCAAACTTTAATAACTGGGTAAATCAAATGACAGGTCTTACCTTCTTCCAAGGATGATCGAGATAGACGGCGTTTGTATGCGACGTGGAGACTACTCGTTTTATCCGATACATATAGCCCGTGGAACAAGCAACACTTCAAATCCGGAAACCAGCACCAAAATTTAGGAACTGGTAAAAGATATATTTTAGAATGTTATTTTCACGGGGTACACGCATGGTAGCAAATAAGTCACCTGTCATGGCGTCCTCAAGATGGCCGTCAAAATAATTCTTAAAATGGCTGTAACTCAAGAAGTGATCATCGAAATGGGATAAACCAGGTATTGTTTTAATGGGTTTTTAATGCTCTACAAAGATGTCACTAGAAATTTTACCGTAAATACAATAGTTTTAATTATATTTATAAATTATTACAATGTATTGCAATTTTAGCACTTGTTGGTATATATTTAATTATATACACGTAGAACTTGCTAGATTGTCATAAAATTTTCAGGCTATACTAAAATAACACCAATAAATCCAAAATTTTAAGTCTTGAAACGAAATTCCTGTAACTTATTGATTAATATATTAATAAAATTAAGCATTAATCAAATCCCAATTAAAAGTTTCATGTTCACATACCAAAGTCACCTTATGTGTCACACAAGAACAATATGGCCACAACGAACCAAAAAATATTGGTTCAAAAAACTAATTCCAATCATTTTCCTATTAATTTAATTAATTCAATTAATTCAAAATAATGACAATAATCTTAATAAATTTTGTAAAATAACACAAAGTGGGCGACATTGGTATCATTTTAAAGCTAGTTTTAAGACTAATAAATGTTATGTAAAAATTAATTAATTAAATTAATTAATCATAGAATTAATTATTTTTAGTTAAATTATCCCACTTTTGACATATGTTTTGTAATGTATACCTAAAACTCGATCGATCGTCATAAAATTATACCTCTTTACTAACATAATGCCAATAAATACAAAATGTCATGTCACGAAATGAAATTTTTATAACTTACCGATCAATAAGTAATTAAGTGAAGAATTACCCATATCTCAATAATTGTTGTTTACAACCACGTAGCACATACAAAATGCCAACAGGAGTATCAAATATAAACAATGCGAGTATAATTTTAAAAATAAATAGTCCCAAAATTAAGTTCATGCTACTTTGAATTGATGAATGAATTAAATTAATTATTGATTTATTCACAATTTGTTGTGTAAAATTAACACAGCCAAACTGAGAACCATTTGCAAGCTTATTTTACGGGCAAATAAATTTGTGGTAGATTCAACTAACGGGAAAGTAGCACGAACTTAATTTTGGGACAATTTATTTTTTAAATTATACTCGCATTGTGTATATTTGATACTCCTGTAGGCATTTTGTATTTGCTACGTGGTTGTTAACAACAATTATTGAGATATAAGTAATTCTTCACTTAATTACTTAATTAATCGGAAAGTTATAAATTGTTTCGTGACATGACATTTTGGATTCATTGGCATTATGTTAGTTAAGTGGTATAATTTTATGACGATCGATCGAGTTATACATAAAAATACATATGTCAAAAGTGGGATAATTTAACTAAAATGTACATAATTCTATGATTAATTAATTAAATGTCGACCACTTTGTGTTAATTTTACAAAATTTATTAAGATTATTGTCATTATTTTTAATTAATTGAATTAATTTAATTAATATGAAAACGATTGGAATTAATTTTTTGAACCAATATTCTTTTTGGTTCGTTGTGGTCATATTGTTCTTGTGTGATACACTAGGTAACTTTGGTACGTGAACAAGAAACTTTTAATTAGGATTTAATTAATGCTTACTTTTATTAATTAATTAATCAATAAGTTACAAGAATTTCGTTTCGGGACTTAAAATTTTGGATTTATTGGCGTTATTTTAGTATAGTCTGAAAATTTTATGACAATATAGCGAGTTCTACGTATAAATAATTATATATATACCAAAAAGAGCAATACATTGTAATAATTTATAAATATAATTGAAACTATTGTATTCACGGTAAAATTTCTAATGACATTTGTTTTGTAGAGCATTAAAAATCCATTAAAACAATAGGCCCTACCTGGTTTATCCAAATCCGATGGTTACTTTTTGAGTTACAGCCACTTTAAGAATTATTTTGGCGGCCATCTTGAGGACGCCATGACAGGTGCGACTTATTTGCTACCATGCGTGTCCCCCGTGAAAATAACATTCTAAAACATGTCTTATACCAGCTCCTAAATTTTGATGCTGGTTTCCGGATTTGAAATGTTTTTACGCTTGTTCCACGGACTAATATCGATCACTGTATTTGTAGGACAGTCAACACTACTTGACTTTCTTCCTCACTAAACACGGTACGGGAGTCTTGTCAGCTCCTTATCGTAGGAATCGTCGGCTCTATCAACACGACCTGTCCGCGTCGTCCGCTCGCTTCGACTGTGGTGATTGTGTCTACCGTCGACTTTTCCTTATCAGTTGAAACATAACTAGTTATGCACAGTCCCGGTCACATAATTTGATGTAAGCTTCGTGGCGCAAACCCTGGCGTCATAATCAACAATGTTTAACTGGTTCAAGTACACAATGTATCTCTAAAATGAAACTTAAACGGAACAGATAACATTAAAAAGTTAGAACAGACTTTTTTACTGTTCTTGGTGGTAAAATAGACGTTAATAATGCAATATTTCGGAGTTTCACCTTTTTTCGACTGGCAAATATTATTAACAATAATACAGACAGACATTAAATAACAAAAAAATATTTGCACGAATAATAAAAAAACTGCGAGGAGTTGTTATTTTTGTTGTTGTTGTAAATATTTTTTGCGGGAGGAAATTACATTTGTGAATGTTTTGTTTTGTCCTTTGTGTGTTTTATTGTAAATTATTCCTGTCAGTCGATGAAAGGTGAACTTTGTTAAATATTGCAGAATCATGGTCGATTTTATCATCGGTACAGAAGTTAATTTAAAGTGTTTAGTAGGTTATGTCATGTTAGCAACAAATATGGTAGCAAACATAAAGGATACCTTGAACATGGAAACATGCAGACATGCCTTGACTTGACCAAAATACATGCATTGCTCTCTTTCTTTCTTACCCCATACATTTAACTATTGCCTAATGATCGTGCAACCTTTCTTTAGAACAACCAAATGTGCTTAACTCTAATTGGAAACATACTATCACTACATTGATTGCGTCAGCCGTCAGCCGTCAGAATAACTATAACGATATTCAAAATAGTTAGAAAAATGTTTGGTAATCCTAAAATAAAGAGGTTCAAAACAAACAAAACACTAATATGAAGGAAAGTTTATTCTAAGTAAGTAAACGCATACAACATTTATAGCATGGAAATGAAAGTATCCAGGAAGTAGCAGATTTATGATTATGACCTCGATAAATAATTAAATTAAAAATACAAAATCAAACAAACGTAAGTAAAACAAAAATCCATTGTCATCTGCGAAGCAAACGAAAGAAAAATCAACAGAATCGTGGATTGGACCTTATATGTAACGACAATAAGTAATGAAACAATTGAGAGGTAATTGAGCAATGTGCCAGAAGATTACAATACAATAATTACATTATACGTTGCCCCCTCCTAACGATGTGCATAATACAAAATCTGCTTAAATATAAGAAGCAAGATTAAAAAAAACAACTTAGCACATGTTACTTTAGAGGTATCCCCAAAACTCGTGTAAATATTATTCGGAAAGCTTTAAATTATTTTAAACACTATTAATTTAAATAAATATTAAATGTATGATTAGGCGGTGAACGCACGCCCTTTTCGCGGGGGAGACAATTCTTCAGGGTAAAACAAATTACTGGCATTATAGCATTGCATTGGCAAATTTCTTTTTATTATTAATATTTTTTATTATTTGTTTAGTATTTGTTATTATGATCTTAACAAAATGAGAATTTTATAAAAGACAATTAAAAGTACTAGGAAACGCTCAGTTGGACGCGTTGTTGAGCGACACCGGTACGTCAACACGACCGAGTACGACATGCCCATAATGTTACATACCAATAAGTCTTTAAGGTCTTGACCAATTTAGCTGAAAATTTGTAAAATTAGAGAGAATGGATAAAATCCACCGCCATCTAGAGGACCTTGACATCATTCTTTGGGAAAACTATCGTACTCCTGATTGCCTCTAGGTGGCAGTACATAGTGACCAGAATTCTTGTGCGACTTTTCGTGCCATGGTAACGTTACTTTGTTAAAATGTAATTTCTATCTACACTACTTATCGGATCAAAATAAAATTAACATATTCGTGACCGGACGGACATTCTAAATGATTTGGCTACCTCAGATTTTGTCGCCGTTTAGTTTTAAAAAAAAACTTTAGATTAACTTTAATGTAACTTTATAACTTTTTAAACGATTTTGCCACAAAACTAATGGCATTCAATCGGGAACGAAACTTGCGGATGGTCAAAATTTCAACTCGATCCGAGCCTCCGTTTGACCGCTATCATGAGCCAAAAAAGCTGTGCGACTTTCCGTTGCCATGGTAACGGGACTTTGTTATAATGTAATTTCCATCTACACTACTTATCGGATCAAAATAAAAATAACATATTCGTGATCGGAACGGACATTCTAAATGATTTGGCCACCTCAGATTTTGTCGCCGTTTAGTTTGAAAAAAAAACTTTCGATTAACTTTAATGTAACTTTTTAACTTTTTGAACGATTTTGCCACAAAACTATACAGCAACCGCCCTAGGTGGTATGTACATGAGTGCAAAATTTCAGGTCGATCAGAGAAACGGTGCGACCTGTATCGAAGCAGTAACAGAAAACAAAAACACAAAAAAACAGACATTCGAGCCATAAGAGTCAAGTGGAGACGCTCGCTTCGCTCGCTCAACAAAATCAAATAATAACAATAAAAAAACAAAACAAGACAAAAATACGTTTTATTGTAAAACCAAGTTTGCTATTTAACGTGCTTATTACTAGATGAGATTGGACGTTTCATACAAGTATGCTTCATATGTTGTACTAAGTTACACCTCCTTGTAAAACGTTTGCTACACATTGGGCAAGTTACTTCTTTTCCACAATCATGTTTCACGTGAGACGTCAAGTGTGATATCTTACTAAACACTTTGCCACATTTTGGGCAATCGATTATTTTACCACATTCATGTTTTAAATGATAAGCTAAGTCGCATTTCGTGGTAATAATGCCTGCTGCATTTTTGGCAATATGTTTTTGTCCACAATCGTGTTTAAGATGATAGTTAAGTATTTTTTTGATCTTGAAACGTTTACTGCAATTCGGACAGCTCAGACGATTCCCAGCTTCTGTGATCTTGAGTTCCAATAGATCGTGTTGATGCGTTAGATTGTCTGTCATTGTTATAGTTCACGGACCTTCCTTCAACTGATGCCATTGAAGAATACCAAGGCTCCACAGCTGCATCTAAAAACAAAACACACTGTCCATTTTCACGAAATATTTAAATACAAATTGGAAGCAAACGTAATGTTTATAAAAGCGAATACCTATACGTGTATTGTTGATTAACAACTATTCGAAGATTTCAAATTATATCCACAAACCTTGCACGAGGGCCTTGGATCGTCTGAACACAACGTCTCGTAAGTAAATACGCGTTTTATGTCTTCTTACATACTGAACACTAACCTAGACAATATTATTGTCAGTGGGCGCTATAAGTCTAACAATCAAGCAAATCGTAAAGAAAGCATTAAAATTTATGCCTTAACTAATGATCATAAGGAATCCAAAAATCGATGGCTCCAAGTTGTGTTCCTATAACTTTCGTATTAATTGCAAAATTTAATTATGAATTAATTATTGTTACAAAATTGAAAAGAGATAAAACAGTCGTCATTGGTATCAATTTAAAAGCTTGTTTTATGAGGAATTATTAATATATTGTCAAGGCCAAGGGGTGTAGGCTACTTCAAACCTTTGAAGATACATATTTTCAATATGGAATTTGCATATCAACTCATTTTTCTAGATTTGCATAATAATATTTGCATGTCAACTTTAATTATAATTGGTAATTAATATTCCACTGCCGTCTAATTTCATTAATTTAATTAAAGTATCATTTCACTTGGTAGTCGATATTAATTCTAATTAATATTGATTTAGTTAGGAACATCTTCACAACTGGAGATTTTTCTAGATGCATCGAAGGCCAGGTTCAAGGTTTTAAAAGCCAGATCGAAGCTTATTTTTGCTGGGAAACAGTCGACCAAGCACGTAGTTCACCATAAATAATTGTTTTCATAGAAACGAGTGAAAAGGCGAGATGCTCGCTGGAGACAGTTGTCTGAGTCTAGATAAAGGACTTGCCGTGTAGCTAGGCAGGCTTGGAGACGTTCAGTCCAGGAGATTAGTTCAGTCAAGCGCAGTGTTGGCCTATTTTGCTGATTTAATCTCACTTCGTGGTATTGCAATGCGACGCAGGTTGGAGCTAGTTTTAGACCTATAATAAGGGTCGAGTTAACTTGATTCCTACACAAAGGGCATAAGTCCACGCATTTTTCTTATGGGTTGAGGGATCTCAAGTTGAGTAGGAGAGAGTATTTAATTGGCCAGTTCCGTGGAACCTGAGGGGCGAGTTTCCTTGGTTTTAGAGCGAGGCCACCAAGTCAGGGTGGTTGGCCTGGGTGGACGTATTCGGTGTGTTGGACCCGAGGGTCGTATAAGTCGAACATGGAGGCTCTGGCGAGTGCCATCTTGCGGAGCATGTGGTCGCGTTGGTAACATTTTATAGGGGCTACATTCGGAGTAGTTACCGAACCGGTATTTACGGAAGGTCTGGTGATTAGTGTGAGAGAGTCTAAGAGAGGATTTATGTAAATTGAGTCAGTTTTTTAAGGTTAATAATTCGTGAAAGTGTCACTGCTACATCTGTTTCATGTACGGTGAAAAGTAAAATTGTATCAGTTTTTTATCCAAAATAGTTATCAAAGTGTCACTTTTACATCTTTTTTCATGTAGGTGAAAAAAATTTAAAATTGTTTATTTTTTTCCTTTTTTAACGTTTATTGCCAACGGCAATTAAACCAAACGTTATGTCACAACAGTAGATGCAGTACAATAATGGTATCGTTACCCAAACCCAACACGCGCCCACGGACAGCAACAAAATCATCATGTTTATAAAACGTAAATAATAAAAGAAAAATTTAAATTTCTTCAACTCATCTACCTTTAAAATAGGAAAGTATACCCATTTAATGTGAATTAAAAATTGAACGCGAATACCGTCAAAGGGGGGGACCAATGTGTGACAAGAGGGGGGTACTGACACCCCAATCGAGCCAGGCTCCCGCATACCCCAAAGCCCCCCCAAAATTCATTTCGACCGCAAAAAGACGCAATTACCCCTTGTCATCAAGAAGTGAATTCAATAGTGAATTGTGCGTCTAAAGAATCATCTAATTTACATCATCGCATCGTAAAACAACAACAATAAAGGATTATACAAAAACGGCGAAGGATAAGTACCTGTCATAAGACGGGTTTTTTTTTTTAAATTACAGTTTTTTATTTGTATTTAAGGAATTTCATAACATGTCATAAAGTCTGTTTGTTTTAATCGAACAGATGGGAAATAACGAGCTCGTGGTAGGGGGAAAAGGGGCCCCTATTTTATCATCTTTTAAAAAAATGTTCAATAGTGAACCAGGCTTTGTTAAACTTACAAATGCAGTATTTTTGTATTTTTGGCTTTCCCAAAACAACCCATTCACTCAACCTGACATAGGCATTGTTCCCGGCGCACGTAGACGGAGGCGTCAAGGGACTTCCCCCATCCCGGGACAGTTTAAAGGGTGGGAGCTGAAGTAGAGTTTTAATGGATTCCTTTTAATTGTAATTTATGTAATTTTTTAGTTAATATTTTTTTAAATTTTTATCTTGGCGAGCTAATAGCTAGTTAATTATAGGTTTTTTTTGGGAATATTCCTAGCCGGGCAAGCAGAAAAATTCCCTAGCCGTCACAATTTGTCTCCCAACGGGGGATGAATTTTTTACCCGACCCGAGTTTTTTTAAATTTTTGCACCAATTGGAGTCCGTCGCAAAATTTGGCGCGTCAACAGTGGGCTTGTTAAAAAAACCGCGACCGAGATTTTTTTAAATTTTTGCTCGAATTATAAACCGCGCCCCCGAGATTTTTTTTAATTTTGTTTGTTTTTAAAACCGCGCCCGGTTTTTTTATTGTTTTTAATTTTAACTTGGGGCGCCCCGGATTTTTTAGTTTGGGTTTTGTTTAGGGGCTTGAAAAGTGAATCTAATAGATAAAGGATCGTTTGTATGTCAACGTAGAAGAGGAGCTAGAGATAGAGGTGTTGAGGGAGGGGAATCAGGTTTCCATGACGGAGATGACTAGCAGACTAGATAGTCAACTCTAAGTATACCCTATGCCCCCAAAAAAGGTAGAGGAGGAGACGAAAAAACAAGATAGGGATATCACAGAGCCACAATCTTTGGGAAATTTAAGGGGGAAAAATAACAGAGGATGAGGGTCAGGGAGCCAAAAACGAGCGCAAAACGTCATTGAAAAAAAAAGACAACCATCGTTAAAAGTTTTTGGCCGCACAGATACAACAACAATTAGCAGAATCACAACAAAAAAACAACGAATTACAAAGATAATTCAACAAAAATAAAACAATGTCAGCGGAAAAACAACAATAAATAGAAACAACAGAAAATGCTAGCGCAGAAAAACAACAATCAATAGAAATGCAAACGACAATGCTAACAGAAATAAAACAACAATCATAGAAATGCAACAGAAATGAAAACAGCAATACAACAACAATCAGAAAAAATCGACAATCATATGATAAAAATAGAAAAACAGACTGAGGAATTGGGGAAGAAATGCCCCCAAAAAAATTATCAGAGGTTAAAAAAGAAGTAAAAAAAAGGGAAAAAGCAAGAAAGCAAGCACAGAAAAAGGGAGTGAATAACCGGGTTTAGCGTCTGATTAAAATAGGGGGTGGAAACAATTGGAAGGTAAAATAGCCCAAACCCAAAACCCCCATAACCCGACAAGTAGCTACTTTGATAATGAAATAGGGAAAAAAGAATCGATAAAAGAACAGGTTATCCACAACATCAAGTTATTTTAGACAAACATGTAAGAAACAATTACAGTTATGGAAAAAAAAAAACAGTGACCATAGCAATCACTGAGTTGAATAAGGAAAAGAGAATAAAATGAGAAGGGGGTGAAAGCGCCAACAAGTTACAGGAATAAAAATCAGTTGAGTAGGTCGAACAGGCAAAAATCATCAAATCAACGAACAAGTACAACGCGAGATGAAATTACACGCGAATAATACAAAATGATCAAAAGAGATTAAATCGGAAATCAATGAAGTCGGAAATGACAGGTGTGTGATTACATAGGAAAGAAAGAAGGGAGTGAAAAGGAGGATGATTTTTTGAAAATTGTAGTTTTGGGGTTTGATAAGGAGAGAGATAAGGGAGGAATTGTTTGAAAAATTGAAAGGGGTGGAGATAGAAAAAGAGGATGATGGGGGGTTTTTTTTTTGGGTGTAAAAGATTTAGTGTTAAGAAATTTTGATAAGGAAGTAGAAAGTGCAGTGCTGAAAAAACAAACGAAAAAATGTGTGGGGAAATTGGGAATGATAAGGTTTAGTGAGGAAAAAGGGGGACGGGGAAGTGTCTAATGAGGCACCTTTGTAATGAGCAAAGAAAAGTTAGCGAGTTGGAGGAAGTTTGAAGGAAAAAAGAGAGAGAGAGAAAGGGTGGAAAAGGGGATAGGGGAAATAAATCGTTGTAGGAGGCAAGACTGGTGTGAAAGGGAATGCACGAAAGGAGGGGGTAATAAGAAAGGAGATTGGGAAAAGTGTGTGTTACAGATTTTAAAATGGAAGATCTAGGAAAGGACAAAGGAGAAAAAGGAAAGTGAAAATGAAAACGGTTTAGGGGAAAAAAAAACCCCCAAAAATAGGGGACGGGGCCCTTTGTAGTTTGGGAGGGGGGGGATACACAACCCCGGGAAAAGAATGCCTATGCTTGAAGGAGAGAGGGGATGCCAAAGGAGTCTTTAATGTGGAAAACCTAAAACCCTACCTCACCTTAACCCATAATATGACCGGACCTGACAAAAACACCAGTATATTTGAAATTTTTTTTGGTGAGAACTAATTTTTAAACAAGGGGGAGTGCTACTGATAAATTATCAGGAGACGAGGTGTTTTTATATTTATGTTCAAAAATTTTGAGTAAATTTTTAAGCAATGAGATTGACAAACCAGTAACATAAGTATGATAATTTTAAGTTTGAAGGGTTAGAATATAATTTTTTTAAGTAATTCTCTTTTTTATAACCCCCTACAAACAGATGACGTAATAAGTAAATAAGAAATCTTAAAAAGTTGCACCTAAAGTGCAAATTTTTAAAAAAACACAATCAAAAGAGGGATAATAAGGGAACACTGAACGGATAATTTTTTTAATTCTTGAAAGTCTTAGGGCATTGAATAGAAATTTAAAGGGAATTGGTGGATAGCTGGATGTAGATACAGGATTATCTGGACTAATTGTGTCGCATTTGGGGGAAATAGAGGCACTGTAGTAATTTTAAAAGTTTCCGTATTCCCAAGAGGGTAGTTAATCCTAGATAGATTTTAGTTTCAACACATATAACGCAAGGCCCCCAATTAATTGATTCTGTGAGGCTTTTCCGTTGGTCAAGAAGTTCACTATGGTTTTCCCGGAATTTAACAAAAATTTTTGTTTTTTTTGTGGGGGGGTGTCTAGAAAATAAGTTTTAAAGTAAATGTGGATTAGTACGAAAAAAATTTTTTTTTTGCATTTTACTTTCGGAAAAAGGAGCAACCCCAGGAGTCTTTTTTGGGACCCCCGAATTTAATAATTATAAAGAAGGGTGGGGAAATAATTTTGCCAATTCGCCCCAAACCACATATAGTCGAAAAACCCCCAATGAAACCTTAACCAAACCCAAGGAAAAAATAAAGTTTTCAAATTGACAGGGACGTTTTTTAAACTCTGTAATTATGTATTTATATTTTTATACTTATTTTATGGGGTTTTTATAGTAAACTGACCTAAATGTCTAAAAGGGTTTAAGGGTGAACAAGTAGGAAGTAAATACCAGCCCTGCGGAGCATGCCCGACCCCAAGGGGCGTGTCGGCCTGTGACACCGCTCGATAGCAAACAGCTATGGTAGGCCGCGAGGGGATGAGGGTGGAAGCCTTGAGCAGCCCCAGCAAAAATTGGTGGAAAACCAGCTGAGAGGTAGGGGGGTAGACGACCTTGTCGAGAAGGCCGGTCTTGGTGGTTTACAATAGAGCAAGGTTTTCTTTGACACGGGGGAAGTAAACAATGAGTAACGCAGCTATCTCCGTTCCACCCAAGGTTACTTTTGGACTTAGGAATTTTTTGAGTCTTTAGTACTGACTTTTAAATTTTAATTTTTAATTTTAAATTTAAAAGCAAGGGGAAAGGCTTTTTATTGCTACATACATTTTCTATGGAAGTAGAGAACATTAGAAATAATTGGTTGTTAATGAAGTTTTAATTTTATATTTAAAAATTTTAATTTTTCAATTCAAAAGGGTTTTCATTTTCAAGTGTGTGGGAATAATTTAAAAATATCTAATTTAAATTATGCCAAAGGGGGTAAATTGTCAAGGCCCGGGGGGTAGGCTACTTCAAACCTTTGAAGATACATATTTTTTAAAAGGAATTTGCCCCTACAACTCATTTTTTTCTAGTTTTCATAAAATATTTGCAGTAAAATTTAATTTAATTTTGGTAATTTAAAATTCCCCCTGCCTCTAATTCATTAAATTTTAATTAAAGTATCATTCACTTGGGAGTCGATATTTAAATTTTAATTAAAATTGATTTAGTTAGGAACATTTCACAATGGAGATTTTTTCTAGATGCATCGAACCGGTTCAGGTTTTTTAAAAAGCCAGATGAACTTATTTTTGCTGGGGAAAAAGTCGACCAAACACGAGTTTCACCATAAATAAGTTTATAGAAACGAGTGAAAAAGGCAATGCTCGTGGAGGGAAAATTTTCTGAGCTAAATAAAGGGCTTGCCGTGTACAGGGAGGTTGGAGACTTCAGTCCAGGAGATTTGTTCAGTCAACCCGTGTTGGCTTTTGCTGATTTAACTACTTTGTGGTATTGCAAAGGACGCAGGTTGGGCTAGTTTTAGACCTTAAAAAAGGGGCGAGTTTTCTTGATTCCCACACAAAGGGCATAAGTCCCGCATTTTTTTTTAGGGGGTTGGGGGTTCAAGTTGAGAGGGGAGAGTATTTAATTGGCCAGTTCCCTGGAACCTGAGGGGCGAGACGTGTTCATGAGAGACCAGGTTGGATTTGTAAGGGGAGGGGCCCTCTAAGTCAGTGGTTTGGTTGTGTGGCGTCCTTGGGGGGGGGGGGACGTATTTGGTGTGTTTTTGGACCCGAGGGTCGTAAAGTCGAAAAGGAGGCTCTGGCGAGTGCCCTTTGCGGGGCATGTGGTGCGTTGGTAACATTTATGGGGGTACATTGGAGTAGTTACCGAACCGGTATTTACGGGAAAGGGTTTGGGATTTGTTGAGAGATCTAAGAGAGGATTTTGTAAATTTTAGTCATTTTTTTAAGGTTAATAATTCGTGAAAGTGTCACTGCTAATCTGTTTTCATGTACGGGGAAAAATAAAATTGTATCAGTTTTTTTTTCGCAAAAAAGTTATCAAAGTGCACTGTTACATCTGTTTCATGTACGGTGAAAAAAATTAATTTTTTATTTTTTTTTTTTTAAAAGTTTATTGCCAACGGCAATTAAAAACCAAACTTACTGTCACAACAGTAGAGTGCAGTACAAAAATTGTATCGTTATCCTAACCAAAAACGCGCCAAAAGGGAAACCCCAAAAAAATTAAAACGTTTTAAAAAAGTCAAAATAAAAGAACAATTAATTCTTCAACGTCATCTACACATTTAAAAAGGCAATATACGCCTTTAATGTGAATTATTAAATTTAACTGCGAATACCGTCTAAAGGGGGACCAATCGTGTGACAGAGGGGGGTACTGACAGCCCAGGACGACGCCCGTGCTACCTGCTACACCAAAGCCCCCCCATATCACTTCGTACCCCCATCAAAAACAGAATATATCCCTTTTGCATCAAAAGTGAAATTAATAGTGAATTGTGCGTCTAAAAGAATCATCTAATTACATCATGATCGTAAAAACAACAACAATAAACGGATTTTACTACAAAACCGAAGGATAAATACCTGTCATAAGAAGTTTTTTTTTTAAATTTTCAGTTGTTTTTTTTGTATTTAAAGGAATTATCATAACATGTCATAAATGTCTGTTTAGTTTTAATCGCAACAGATAGGAATAACGAGCTCGTAGGTAGGTAGGAAATGTACCTATTTGTATCATCATTTACAAATGTTCAATAGTGAACCAGGCATTGTTCAACTTACAAATGCAGTATCTTTGTAGTTTGGCATTCCCAACAATCCCATTCACTCATACCTAGACTATAGGCATTGTTGCCGGCGCACGTAGACGCTGAGGCGTCAAGGGACATCTCCCATCCACGGGACAGTTTAAGGTAGGAGCTGAAGTAGAGTTTTAATGTGATATCCATTTAATTGCTAATTTAGTGTGAGATTCTTTAGTTAATTATAATTTTAATTTTATCTTGTGCGAGCTAATGAGCTAGTATAATTACTAGGTATTTTTTTGGGAATATTCCTAGCCGGGCAAGCAGAATAAATTCCCGTAGCCGTCACAATATGAAAAAAACAAATTCATTCAATAATAACACAATCAATTGCATTTTAATAAAACTAAAGTATAGGCCTACCACTTTGGACTATTGTACACTTATGTTTACCTAAAACTCTACCGATTGTCAAAAATGTAAGCACTTAACCAACATATTACCAATTAAGACAAAATATTATGGCCCAAAAATAAATTACTTCAACTGTCAGATTAATGGATTATTGAAATTGAAGATGAGATAAATCTTCCTTAAAAATGTTTGGCAATCAGTTATGCGCTACGAATATCTACAGGAGCCTTAAAGGGGCTTTTAACTAAAAAAATTATTTTTTACCACCTGATCTATAGCACAATACTACACTTAAATGATAGTTCAAAAAATTATATCTTGTAACTGTGATCTAACACGAATTTTTCAATTTTTTTGATCCAGAAATTTGCGAAACCTGGTGTTTTGGGAAATTTCTTAAATCGGCTTTAACCTGCTTCTTTTTTGGTCCACATAGATACTAGAGCATAGTACCAATCTTAAATGACCCTTTATAACATTGTGCCTTGAAACTGTGCCCAAATATACCCTCAATTACGCCAAATATGAATTCCAAATCACACCCCATATGGTAATAAGCATATTTTGGCCGAACTACTCGCCCAATTACTAAACAAAATATGGAGAATTTACAGAAGAGGCTGTAGAGTAACGTCAATTATGGACAATATTTTTTGTGATCAAAACCCTCCAAGGTCACGGGGCATAAATGTCGTCCCCATGTATTTCCATGGGAGATTTTTGCCGATGGACCTAGCTCGAAAAATGTCATGTTTGACAATTTTTTAAGCGGTCATGGTGGCCCAGTAATTTTCCTGTTAATTGCTTAAATGTACAGAGGCGTTCCTATTGGGAAATTTCAATTTCTTATGATATTAGAAGCCAGTTTACTGATCTAGGATTGTACAATTTAAAAGTAAAATTGAAGCAATGATAATGAATCAAAGAGCAAAGAATTGATTTTTACTATTTGTTTGTAGGTAATTGTCTGTGTATTTGTGTAATGTTAATTTACCTTCATAAGTTCTTGTTAATGATTTTGCTTTTCTCTTTGTTTGTTCATTATTGCTTTGATTTATGATATAAACATGTATTTTCAATTATATTTTTCTGCCTAGATTGTCTGGTTGCCGCCCACTGATGGAGCTTGCAACTTGAGTTAGGTGTCCTGTATCATTGCTGTGATCAGTTTGACATGAACAATTTAAATAATATATATCTGATATAATTATATATATGAGTAAAGATTTTTTGGACTGAAATGTTATCAAGATTTGAACACAAAAATGAAGATTGATCACAAGAATAAAGATTTCGCGTTCGGTGGTTTCTTCCGCGAAAGTTTTTGATTATACTCCCCGATTTGCTGTTCCTGATTTTTGGCAAACCTCATATTCGTTTGGAGTGGATCGTCTAATAAATCATTTTTTTTTCTTTTCGTTTTTCTTTTTTAATGTTTTTTTTTCTTTATTTTTTCTTTTGTTTTTTTCCCCTTTCTTTTCTTTTCTTTTTCATTCTACACCCTTTTTTATATTTGATTGATTCATTAAATGCTATAATATATTTTTTTATTTGTTACCAAAATGTAGTTTATTGTTGTTTCTGCATCTATGTAATTAGATTTATTTAGTTGTCCTCCTTTGTAAATCAGTTTTTATAACTGAATAGGATAGACGTTAAATAAATAAATAAAATAAATAAATAAATTACTAGTTAGCCTGAATGAAATATATTTTTGGAGTTTAGCGGTTAAATACCCCTTTAAGAAAACAATATAAAAATGATTAGCCAAAATAGTGGCGGTTCCAAACTGAATTCCACTAAATTGGAATTTATCACATAAATCTCAGTGAAATGTGTAAATGATCACAACAAAGTCGACTTGGGAAAAATGAAATGAAATGAAAGCGTATGTTATTAATAATTTATATATGAAAAAATATTTTTTCAATGATCTAATAATTAATGGCATTTTATTCAAATTTCACTACTTTTTACTTATTATATTATAATTTTGTGTAAATACGATATACACTACCGATTGTCATAAAATCTTACCGCTTTAGTAACAAAATGTTAATTAATCCATAATGTGAAAATGTAGAGAAAACACACTCAAACATGCCTCGACGTGACCAAAATACAAGCATTGCTCTTCACATTATGTTCCAACATACATTCCAACATATTGCCCAACGAACGAGACATATCTTTTAACACACATACAAATTACAATAATATGTGCTCAAGTCTAATTGACTTGGAATACATCAACATCCGTACTCGTCAGAAAAAAAACTCGATAGTTGATGTTAGGGTGAGAGGTTGAAAACAAACGAACCACTACTATTACGAACATTTTATTTTCAGTTGGTCAACGTATACACGTAGTACATAATATATCATGGTTATGAAATGTAGGCCTACACAGTAAGTCGCAGATTCATGATTTACAACTTGAAATAAATTTCTCGATTTCATTAAACGGGAAAAACTCCTGTAGGTGAAATAGATTTGATAGAAATCAATAACCAAATCAAACAAGCGGTAGTTAAAACATCTACCGTGTCATCTGCGAAGATAATTTTAAAAACTTCAATTTTAAATATTATTAATTTAAATTAATAGTTAATATAAAATTAAAGGGCGGAAGATGCTGTCAGGTTTACCACCTTTGAACCATCGGTTCAATGCCCGGAAGTGGTAACTGAACAACAAGAAAAATGATGCTAGCTCAAAATTTGGTAGAAACACCAAACTCAAATTAATAAAAAGTTACATTAATTAATTAATTATTAAATTAATTAATTAATTTTATAAAAAATACCTGAAAAACAAACTTATTGTAAGAAAAAGGATTAAAAATGGATCAAATCTACTACATTATAAACTGTAAGAATGATTTCCATTCAGATTAAGTATATTGTAAAACAAACCATACAGACAATGAAATAAACAGCCTACCTGCCTGTGGGCCCCGTACTAATACAATATGCTAATTCCCATTTGGCTATTCCACCTGCCTATACATCATCTATTTCCCGCCAAAATATTATAATTAAGTATTAAATTGATTTGAAACAATAATTTAAAAAAATTAAATTTAAATAATTATTAGTAAACTGTTATTAAAGATGTTTGGTACTCATCTATTTACTTCCTTGACAAATGCATCACAAAATTCCCGGACGGTACGTAGTAATCCAATTGGCCCGCGTGATCGCTGGAGTCGATCGGAGCAGCACGAACAGCTGGTGCGCAAGAGCAGACACTCCTAGACAGTCTATCGGTAGCCGTGGAGCACGCAATGTGGTACGATGTAATCCAAATCACTTGAGTAAATATGGTACGGTTATGGTAAGAATCTCTGACGGAAGTGCGCACACAATTAACAACAAGCAATTAAAAACCGAACACACGATGTAAAATATAAAATTTCACATATCACTTGACTTTTAGTATCCAAAGAATTAACCGTTAACTTACTTTACGAAATGATAACTTTTAAAACACTGCGGATTAAATCACACAGGTCTTCTAATGAGGCCTATTAAAGGACTACATGATGATGAAGCACAGAGGCCGTACCCTCGACCGTAACCAACTGTTAATTACTCTTGCGGCCTGCGTCGGCACGCACTCACACAGTGACACCTCTCACACCTCTCCTGCCTCTACGTCGTTTCTACTGAAGAGCCACCTGTCCAGAGAAGTTTTATATTACTCAAAGGTCACGTGACAACGGTAGCTCCTCCCTTATAATGTAGAAATCTTCCACCTAAGATTTACCTTCAAAAACACCCCCTCGCTACCCCTTCATCTACAAGTTGAGTCCATCTCGATCTAAGTTTGTTTGGACTCTAGACAATTCTGAGAAACCGACCACGACGCAGCTCCTAGTTCTTGATCGAAGCCAAGAGAAGGATTTCGAAGGTTTCAGGTTGAAAATAGTGGATTCGGTCGAGCGTATAATGTCAACGTTAAACTAGCATTTTATGGTTGAAACAGCAAAATATTGAACTTCAAACACTAAATTACTCCCTTAATAATTAACCGATTCGTTTCAAATAAGTGGCAAACATCTTTAATATAATGGGTTCACATAGTATGCTACTTTAAAAATTAAAATTTAAGCTGTAAATAGCTTAATTAGTTTTATTACTAATTATTCACTTTTATGTTAATTACAAAGTCAAATTCGTATAACTGCTAATTGGTTTTGATACTTGATTACCTAGTGATACCTTATTGATGAAGATACACTTGAAAGGTTGCATATTAATGAAGTTAATACATTAATTGGATAAATTTGCATATCAATATGTAAATATGGTAAATATCGAATTGAAAATAGCTAGGGAGGCTTGTTTATTATCTTACAATGCATAAAGGAAATCCGACTTGATTACAAAAAATACTTATTATATTATACGTATGTTGGCATTATTATTATTTTATTCATGAACAATACATGGAAGGGACGATTGCCATTATTGCTATTATCATAGAAAACACAGAGCCCGAGTTAACAAAAAAGTGGAGGAAGGGATGGTCGATTCTTAAATGAAATAAAATAGTTTCTAAATTGATATGATGTGGTCCCGATGGATCAATTGAAAAAAACATCGGTAAGTTAAGCCGTAGTTTCTGGGTTTGAGCCCTAGTAAGAAGAAATGTTTACGACAGATGTGACCAATCCATAAGAATAAAGATATCAAGAATCTAATAATGACAAAAAGTTAAAAAACAATGATATTTTGATTTTGATTTTTAATTATTTTTATCGGGTTGTTATGTAGCGGTGGTATAATGATATTCTTATGTCGACGTTTCGAATACCATTTTATCTTAGGACGTGAAATATGATATGAAATTTCTTATGAATGAATGATATGAAACTTCATATCAAACTACATATCATATTTCACGTCCTGAAGAAGAAGACAAAATGGTCTTCGAAACGTCGACATAAGAATATCATGTATACCACCGCTACATAACAACCCGATAAATAAAAATATAATCAATGGGTTGCGATATATTTAAAAGTTTTATTCAAAAACAATGTTTACATCCTTCAATAGACATGACGTTTCATTGTACCATATTTTTTTTTTTACTTAACACGCTTGTTGTACGGAGCGGAACGTTTAACACACGCATGTCTCACTAAACTGCGTCTCCTCGTAAAACTAGCATTACACATAGTGCAACGCAAGTCTTTTCCACACTCGTGTTTCACGTGGGTGTTCAAGCTTGACACGTGGGTAAAAACTTTGCCACAATTGGGGCAAGTCAGTTTTTTACCACACTCGCGATTGATGTGAGTGGTCAAGGTTGATACCTGACTAAATACTTTGCCACAAGTAGGGCAAGCCTGAGTTTTACCACACTCATATTTGAGATGGAACGTAAATTTGGATTTCCTTGCAAAATGTTTGCTGCATTTCTGACAGCTCATATGATTCCTAGCTTCTTTAAGCTTGGGTTGCATTGGTTGTTGTTGATGCGTTGCGTTGGTTGTCCCGCTATAGTTCACGGAATTTCCTTCTTCTGGAGCCATTGAAGTAAACCAAGGCTCCGCAGAATCTAAAAAGAAAAATATAATGTCTTACTGTTCATTTTCCGTGAAATATATATGTATGTAAATAAAAAATAAAACACTTTTAGACCCTTTTAGATAGTATAGTTACCACAAGAGAACAGAAGAAGTCCCCACAAAGTACATTCCATGATTTATTATAATAACTAGGGAAACGCCAAAGTCGTTGATTTTTTCCCTCCCCTATACCTAAGACTGAATCTAGCCTAGTATGGGGAATGATACCAAGTATTCAACACATGGCTTACTCACTCGTCTATCAATGACTTTGGCCTTTTATTTGGCTAAGACGCCCTTACATCCGGACCGTAATGTATTGTAGGAGACCTGGGTTCAAGCCCCTGGTCGGATAAGATTTTGTAGTTTATGGATTGTATTCAAAAAAATATTAAACATGTTTTGAAATGCATATAACGCAGTTTAGTCTACATCAACTGTGACAATACTATGGAAAACATAGCCAACACAAAATACGGGTAAAGATTGCTAGGTTTACTCAATCTCCCAGGGAAATTTGGGGGTACCTTGAACATGCAAGTTTTGATAGACCTAGTTTGTCACTGCATAACTGCATTAAAAATATTTTTTCCACTGCCTCCATCGCAACCGAGTAAAATCTAAGAAGCAGTGATTTTTTCAAAAGTGGTGAAACCATTGTCGTTAAAAGAATTCCTACACAATGTTAGGTCTGTTTTTCAGTTTATTATTTCTTGTAGGTTTAAATCGAAATGGATTGTGCTCATTTTGTTAGCAGTTCTCAGTTACCTGCAGTGCGATTCTGTAAAAAAGTCGCTATGATAGCGATAGCGATCACGGTTGATATGAAATATCAATCGTTATAAATTATCGTTATCGACCTGATTCTGTAAGGAAGTCGCTACGGCCGCCATAGGGGGCAGTGGATAGCATGGCGACACCTTTTTCATTCTCGTTATCATAGCGATCGCTACCGTAACGATATCGTTATATCATTTTTACAGAATCAGTCGATACGCAAAATTGTCGCTAAAGTGCCGGATAACGATCGTTATCTTCCATAACGATCTTACAGAATCAGACCGCTGGTCACGGATGTCTGTTTAGAATTTCTGCTCAATCTATTTGGCCGTTCGGCCGTATGGGACCGGACATACATACAGACATTGGACACAGTCACGAGAAGGTCCGATCGCTTAGCGTTGTAGACTTCGTTTCGCTGCGCTCACTCGTCTAATTATTATTATTTATTTGCCTTTGAATACGTCCAATACATGTAGAAAACAAAGACAGGCAGCCAGAAGAAGGCTTGAAGCCCAAAACACATGATTATTATTATTATTATATATATTTTTATTCAACAAAATCAAACTTACAATACACATACATATATGTGAAACACACCATATACAGCACAGGTAAACCAAGAGCACATAACGTGGTAGGTGGACATATACACTACTATTGTCATACAATAATATATATCTATACACTACAACCATAACCAACATAAATAAAAACAACTAACAATACATAGGTAGTGTTCCGCAAAGACGACCAGAACGACCAGTATGCGACCAATGAAATTTAAGTAAACACAATTTGCACCAATGATGGATCAGATTTGCAAGAAACGTATGCGATGCGTAGTTGTTTCGATTGTTGTGGTCGAGACCAAGAAGCCCAGAGTTTTATTCCGGTCGTGGGCAGGTCTTTGAGGAAAGCGCGGTTATTTCAAATTATATCATTGAAAATCATGGAATTATGTCCACTACCGAGAATGTTCCTGTAATTCACATGGGTACACAATAAATTAATCATTCATTCATTTATTTAGTAAAATGATATGATTTATGTAATATTTTAACGAGATATCACAATTTTCATAAAAACACGGCCTTGAAGAAGCACGCACCATTCCGTAGCCAAGGCAGTTGCCAACAATCAGACGTTGAGTGAAACAATGAAAATAACAATCCCCAGTCGAGCCCAGAATGGGCGACCGGTCGCCTTTACGGAACACAACCTATGGTTGAAATATTTACAAAGTAATGCAATTTACACGCGCGCACACGCACACGCACACACTCACACTCACACTCACACTCACACTCACACTCACACTCACACTCACACTCACACTCACACTCACACTCACACTCACACTCACACTCACACTCACACTTGCACAAAATAAGTTAATTTCAGTTGACACGTCGAGGAATATGTGTTCGAATTTTGTTCAGGAATTGGTTTAATGATAATATTTTAAGGGATGTTGGCAATCTGTTTCATTCATTGGCCGCTCTGTTTAGAATGATTTCTGGTAAGCTGCAGTGCGTGCGAGGGGTGGCTGTAAGTAGGTTACTTGGCTACGATGCTGGAGGCGTATGCGCAAGCGTTGTAATCAAGGTCAACCAATCCACGAAACATTTTCCGCAAGAACATTAAGTCCACTTGGTAAGCATAATCCTTCAACGATGGGAGGTGACAATGCAAGAAGTCGAGACTCGGAGCGCCCAATCTCTTTACTCCGTTTCCCAAGAATGTGTTTTGTCGCTCTGCTTTGAATTGCTTCCAGGTTAGCCAAATTGCTCTTATTTGGACTCCATGCCGGCCACGCATATGTTAAGAGAGAACGGACAGTAGCTAAGTAAACTGATCGCTTAACTCTTGGGCTACATTACTTGAGATTTCTAAACACAAATCCAAGTTGCCGGGATGCACGGGAACAGATATTAGTCGTATGGACGTTCCATTTGAGATTACTAGCTATAGTCAACCCAATGACTTTTGCGCAGTCACAGGTTTTAAGCAACTTACCATTCAAGTAATAATTGCTGGTGATCTTGGCAGAAGTTAGTGCCAAGCGGATCACTATTGTTTTAAGAGCATTTAAAGTCCATTTGGTTAACAGTACACCATACCTCCGAATTAGCCAAATCTTCTTGAAGTATGGTGCAATCTTCTGGTCCATAGATTGGCCTGTATAGAGTACTGTCATCCGCATAATGTACCAGGTCACACTTGACAGTGTTTGGTATGTCAAACATAAATACATTAAATAGGAGTGGTCCAATTGACGAACCTTGAGGAATGCCTGATGTCACATTAATCTTACCAGATCTGGCACCACCGAAGACAGTCGTTTGAGTACGCCCATTTAAGTAACAGTGAAACCATTGCAATAACTTCCCTTTAACTTGGTAGCCTTCCAGTTGATCTAGTAGTCTTCTATGTGGAACACGGTCGAATGCTTTTCACCAGTCAAGACATATAACATCAATTTGCTTGACCTGTGGAGAGTCTAGTTGTTTTTGCCACTCTTCTATGACTTTTGTAAGCATTGTCGTCGTTGATCGTCACGGTAAGAATCCATGCTGGTTGTGGTTGACTATTCCTGCCTCATACAAATGCCGTAAAACAGCCTTCGCTTCCAATAATGCAACTAAAATCGGTAAATCAATTTTGTTAGTGATAAGGAGGTATCTTCATATTCGGTTAAATGAATTATTATTTAAGTTTGCGACTTATTTTCATTGTTTATCTAAATAAAACTGCATGCAAATTAAGGAAATAGGCTTGTTTGACACACGAATCTCCACTATAAAACACTTCTTCTAATACAGTAAAGCCAAGAGCTTATTATTTCCATGGCTTCAAGCTATAACCGACATATTATAATTATTTATTAGAAATAGCAATGAATTCATAAACAATATACAATGGAAGGAGCGATTGCTATTATTGCTAATAATATCATAGAATACACAGAGCCCCACTTAACAATAAAAAAGTGGAATAAGGGATGGTCGATTCTTGAATGCAATAATTTAGTTTGCTAAATTGATTGATTTGGTCCCGATAGATCAATTGGCAAGAACATTGGTAAGTTAAGCCGTAGTTTCTTGGTTTGAGCCCAGTAAGGAGAAATGTTTACGACAGATGCGACCAATCACTAAAAATAAAGATTTAAGAATCTTATAACGCCAAAAAGTTCAAATACGATGATTTGATACTTCAACACTCTAAAAGACATGACCTTTAATTGCAACATATATATTTTTTAAATTTATTTACAGGACACAGAAATACATGCAAGTACAACAAAGACAATCAAAAAGAGTGTGTAGCCTGATGAATACATGTCAATAATACGATTACATAGCACATCAACACTACATTACAAATAGACAAATAGT